>OZ037997.1:32728585-32768585 GCA_964035705.1 Porites rus | reverse complement strand
TTGATTTCAAGTTAATCTTTTTTAACCTAGGTTGATTCTCAATGTCCTTTGTCTTCTGGGGCTAAGAGACAAAGGGAATCTGGAATCAACACAGGTTAAATCAAAATTCACCTGAAATCAAATATGAACTGTAACAGGTCCACCACTGTTCTAAATAATATAGTTTTATGATAACAGTTTTCCTCTGATTTCTCATCTTAGGTTTATGTGGTTCGTGAAATAAGCACAGGAAGAGAATATGCAAGTAAGTTGAACTGATTTGACTTGAAATTAATTTTTTGGCAAATAAAACTTTGCTAATAAGTACAAAGACAAAATAATGACCCCAGTCTTCACCTTCATTGAAAGGAAAAAAATTATGGTAAATGTACTGCTGACTATGTACAATGCATATGTTGCAGTTGTTTTTTTATTTCAGTTAATTTTTGTTTTCCATTGTTTTGGGGTATGGAAATGTATGCTAATGAATTTGAAATAAAGAAAACAACAAAACTGAAATAAAAAATTAACTCCAACATAATATCTGTTACTCACTCAGTTAAAATATTGTAATTATTTACAGGGTGTCCCAAAAGTTGGTTCCTCTAATTTCATGCACTATAACTTTAAATCAAACATGAAATTTCCAGAAGATGTTTATTTCTCTGTTGAGTACATGTATCCATAATTTCAGTAACTGGCATGCCCTTTTTGTTTTTTGTTTTTTTATCTATCACATTCTGTAGCCGTTGCGGCATGGAGTGGGATACTGTGTATAAACCAACAGACCATCCATTTTTAGCTTTTTTATCACCTGGTGCGCAGGAGCCAGTTCATTTAACCCCCAAACAATATTAATTTTGTTTAGTTTAGGCAGCTGGAAAAAAATATAGTTTGGGCATTCATCCAAAAAAGATAATCATCCCGGCCCCCCCTTCCACAGCAAGGCTTTTGTACTTCTTTACAAATTTGAGACAAGCCATTTTTGAGCAGAGGTATTTTTTGCCATCTCATGCTGAGGGGCCTCTTTTCATGACCCTTTCTGGACTCGGCTTGCTAACTATGTCAGAGCTTCCTCGTCATTTCCCCTAGTTTGAATCTAGCCTTCTTTAAAACTATTTTAGCTGCTTTATTCTCGACTTTTGGTCTTGCCATTCATTTCTTGCCTTCAAAACCTTCATTTCTCTATGATCATTTTACCACCCAACATTCGGATTTTTCCAGTTTTCTAGCGGTTTCTAAAACAGATGAATATACATGCTAACGTTCTCATGCAGCTGCCTGAACATTTTTGCGTTAAGGGGGTTTATCTTTTGTGATATTCACAAAAAACCAAGGAAGGAGTTCGAGCAATTTGGGCTATTAAATTCAAAAAATATGGGGCTGGAAAATATACTTGTGCACCCGCACCTTTGGCGTGAAAGTACACAGATTGAATATTTGAGTCAAAAGGTGGCACAACAACTATGAAAATAGCAAATTAGATTGAAAGACACAACTTTTGTTCAAATGATTTGCTTACCAAGTCCAATCGTACTGAAATACAGACTTATAAAGTAGAGGAACAAACTTTTGGGACACCCTGTAATATAATTTCAACCTGTAACATATAGTTGAATATATTTTTTTTCTTATTCCCCAGGTTAAAAATTTTTAACCTGATTCTCAATTTCCTTTGTTTTTTAACCCTAATTATTCATGAATTAGGGCTAGGAGACAAAGGAAATAGAGAATCAACCTACTGGTAGGTTAAAAAATTTTAACCTGAATTTACATGTAATTTTGACCTGTAACATAAACACTGTACAGGAAACCCAAAGGGGTGTCTTGCAAAAATTTCTTGGACATCATCAGGACCTTGTATTTCTACCTTAATCTTATTAGAGTGCCCGCCCAGTGTTAGGAGGTCATAGGTTCGAATCCTGTCTGGGACTCGGATTTTTTCTTTGTCCCACACTCGTGACATGCTGTTTATTTCATTTTCACTTATTCTTATTGTTGCAAGAATTTTGTCAGATCAATTTCAAAAACTTGCTAAAGTTAAGTTGGACATAAATTAAAATTGCAAAACTATTTTTATATTCTATCAGTCAAGGCAATACAGATTTTGTTTTGGCTCATGGACGTTTTGAATGTTTTAAACTCGGTATTCTTGTTTTTGCTTAATTTCTCTGTGCTGTATTTATCAGTCCATTTTCCCCTCATTCACATTGCCTTTTTTATATGATCCTCTGATTTTAAATCAGTTTTAATTAAACGTTTTTTTGTAGTTTTTGAACATTCATCTGTGATCCAATAAACTGCATTTGTTTGAGGATAAGAAGGAGAATTTTGCATCATAGGCTCACTGGCAAATGTTCACTTTGTGACCGAATTGTTTTTTAGTTTATAAGATTGAAGACATAAAGAGGTCATAAACTTTAATAGACTTTTGGTTCAGTTTTACTTCAAAATACCTGAAAACCTTGATGTCACCTTTAGAGTCAAATGAACTAATAATCTTACACAGACTATTATTAATGTAAATGTTCACACATTTGCTTCCTTTCTCATTCACAGTGAAAGTTTTAGAAAAGAGGCATATGATACGAGAGAAGAAGGTTCAATATGTTTCAAGAGAGAAAGAAGTATTAAGCAAATTGAACCATCCTTTTTTTGTTAGACTGTACTTTACTTTCCAGGATAAAGAAAAGTTATGTATCCTTTTATACTAAGGGTATAGGGTGAGATTTTGTGTAATTGCGATAAAATAAGTAATAACTCAGCTAAGTGGTAAGGGTTTCAGAATAATTTGAAACATATATGTCTTGGTGTGATTACCACCTCAAATTTTTATGATGGAAAGCCAGGATCAACCCTGATCATGCTATTTAACAGCCAGCTGGTCGGTCTTGTCTGCGTCTCATTGGATAGTGTTCTAGTTGTTGTACATTTGTAAACATTCACTTACAGTGTGACCGGGAAAACCTTGAACACTTGAAATATTTCAGGAATGTTTATTGTGTTATAACCAATCACAGCAAAGATAAGAACACGCAAACTAGCCACAAAACCACGCCTGATTGGCTTTTTTCTTGCAACACAATAACATTCCAGAAATATTTCTGATGTTCACAGTTTTCCCGTTTTGACTATAAACTTCTTTAGTTGTTGTTATCTGTTTGTCTGTTGTCTGGGTAAGCTGACACTCCTGATTGTAAATTGATTTTATCAATAATCTGTATACCACAAACTTTCTCCCATAAATTTTCCTATAACCCTAACTTTTACTGTGATTAACCACACTGTATTCTTGACATCCATACTTTGATAAAAGTTGACATTATATTTTAATAGTTTACTGTTCCATTCCTTAGCTTTGCTTTAAACAGATTTTGGTCTAAGCTATGCCAAAAAAGGAGAACTGCTGCCTTACATAATTAAGGTATTTATGTATTATTAATGTTATGAAAGGTTCCACCAAGTTAACTGGCTGCTATGATTATTTTAATATGACTGAAAACTAGGTACATCCTGTAAATTTATTACACAATGTGTGGACATTGATCGACCTCAATGTCCATACAGTTTGATGTAAGCATGGAAGTGAGTCCTACGGGCCACCAGATTTCCCACAAAACTTCAAGAAAAGTAAATAGGCCAGCAAAAAGAAGAACAATTTCTGATTTAGAGATCAAAAATTAACCCCAAGAGATATTCCTGAAGCAGTATAGTATTAAACGATCGTACATTGGAAAGTGGACAGGAAAGGATCCTTTGGAAATACGTGAAATGTCAAGTCTTTCCTATTATCGAAATGATTATTAGAAAGTGCAGTAGCAGCAGTTGTAGGATGCGCTTCTTCCAATTTATACAATTTAAATTTGGTCCTTAGGCCTAGCTTTCATGCTTGTGTGTATGTTGTTGTGACTTAACTTTAAATCAGGACTGTCACTTAGATTTATCCTTGCTGGGTATAATAATTCTTGTGGGTCTATGTTCCTAATTATTTTGTTTTACTATAAAAGTATGCAGGGATCATGCTTATTGGTTGTTGGGGAAAAATCCTATGCCCCCGCCCCTTATAGTGACAGCACTGTTAATCAGTTGCACCATATAGTATTAATTTTCATCCACTGACTGTAAGATTTGAACTTCTTTAAAACTTTACGTTCTGTTGTTCAAAGAGAAATCCTTTTTAGCAAGGTGTGAGATCCTTTGAGGGATGTCTCTTTTATGAAAATAAAATTTACTGTTGAAACAATCTGTTTCTTTGATTTCATATACAGGTAATTTTATATCTACTCAGTTAGTGTATTAAAAGAGTCATTGTAATGCTATGACTTGTCACGTACATCTATCATCATCTGATTCATTTTGCATCTTGTTCTCTAGCTTGGCTCCTTTGATCTCAACTGCACAAGATTCTATTCAGCAGAAGTAGTGTCAGCTTTAGAACATCTTCATGGGCTAGGAATAATTCACAGGTAAAATTTATACAATGTATATAGAAAGGTAAAGGCTGTCTGACAAGTAAAGGTTTTTAATGCAGAAAATAATCAGTATGGTTTATTTCATTTGTCCCTCAACAACTTGTAAGCTATGAAATTTGTTGATTCATAGAAAAAACTAAAATTTTTTAACTACTTGCATTTAAAAGTCAAAGTATGTCCGAACTTGCAGTGGAAACATTCTCAGTCAGCTGAAAATCTCCACTGACCCTCTCATTCCCTTGATCATCTCAATTTTTAGCTAATTTGAATCCTGTGACTCACTGTTTTTTGGTTTTCCTTGGAGTTTGAGTCACTGTGTTCTAATGATGGTACTGGAAATTTTGATTTGGTCAGCACAGTGAGTCAGATGACTAACAGGTATTTATTAACCTTTTCATAGGGACTTGAAACCTGAAAATATACTCCTAGATGCAGACATGCATATCAAGATAACAGACTTTGGGACAGCAAAGATCTTAAGTAGTGCTGATGTGAACGAGAAAAGTAAGTTCAGAGGACTTCGTCCCGGATGCTGCGTTTAGTGTGCAGTTTGGTGCTCACCTTACAACCACTCAAATAAATAACCAGTTCTAATTATTGCCAGCATTGCAAAACCCTATTTGAGCTGTGCCTTAAACTCTGTAATGAAAAGCTTTCGTGAGCAACTGCACTCAATACCCGTAAGTTTATCACATGATTGCTTATCATATTAGAGCCCATTCTCGTAAATGACCTGCAGCCCTAGTTGCGACTGCCCTCATAGATTCCCAAGGTGGTTGATTCTGAGAGCTTTAATTTGACTGTATTTGGGTATAATAATAACCCCCCCCCCCCCCCCCAGAAAAAAAAAAAAAAAAAACAGCACTGGGCAAAACCGAGGCCCAAAAAGAAAAGCAGTTTTTGTCTCTGCAATAAAATCAATTTGCCCACCCATAAATCACGACAAAATTGCTGACTGCCGTAAGGTCCACAGATCGCAAACTATATCCCCTCCCCAAAAGTCAACACACCTTGTTGTCGTTATTTTACCTGAGTTTCCCCCCCACCTCCCAACTCCAAGGCTAGCGTTGAATTCTATTGTAAGACTGTAGGGTTTTTTATCTCATTATTCTGGCCATTTGATCTCATCAGCAAGTAATAATACCAAATTGTTTGTAACTTGTACTCTTGCAGCCAGAAATTCATTTGTAGGTACAGCTCAGTATGTTTCACCAGAGCTTTTAACAGACAAGAGAGCAGTTAAGAGGTATTAAACTCACTTAGCTTGCTAATAGCTAGTGTTTTGTTGAGGAGGGGCAAAAGACCTTTTTACCGATACGGCGACCATATTGAATTTATTAGATTTAAGGAGTATTATGGGATGCACGGGGGCAAGAACACAATCCGACATACTCGCTCAGTATTTACGCGCGCTTTTCGGGCCAATTTTTCTTTAGGATAGGATAGGATAAGTGCTTTATTATCAACAGAGCGCCTACAGACACATGTGTTTACAACGAGTTAAGTTTTCCTAGAAAAAAGATTGTAATAGGAAAAAAAGATCGTTGTGCCGTGTTTGGATGTAATAATGATCGCCTTTTCACCGAGAAATAAACAGTTAAGTTCTCTTTTTGCCCGAAAAGCGCGCGTAAATACTGAGTAAGTGCCCCCTGGGCATGCCATAACACTCCTTAACTCTAATGAATTCAATATGGCCGCCGTATCGGTAAAAAGGCCTATTAGGGAGGGTAGTGCAAGCGATTGACGAAAGGCGCAGCGTTGCGTGACATCCAAAAAACGGCTGCGAGGGAGACTACGAACTTGCACGCTCGCCAGACAAATCGCCAGCTACGCAGGCTGTACTTTATACTTATACAGCCAAAGCAGTTTCCACTTTCACAACTTTCACTGCGTTTGAGTCTATTATGAATAATATCATTGAGTACTGATATATTGTCATTTGTTGAATGGCAAAAAAAGAGGTGAGAAAATATTCATTGAGCTTGCCCATACAAATCATCCATTTTCACCAAAAAATAAAACCAGTGTTTGAATATGTATTGCTTTACCACCGATCTGCAGCTGGAGAAATTTTTTAGCTCATTTTCTCTTTCTATCGTCATCGACATATAGCAGAACTACTGCCAAATAAAACGGTATAATCTGCGTAATGTGGTATAAACGTTGTTACATATTTTACCTCAAAATAGTCCCATTGCCTTAGAATGTGTGATATAGAGAGGCATTTACAGTGTAATTGAAGTTCCTTTCTTCATTTTTTCTTGCAGCTCAGACCTGTGGGCTTTAGGTTGTATTATTTATCAACTTCTTTCTGGCCTGCCACCGTTTAGAGCCAGGTAAATAAATGGTTTACAAAAATCTATACTTTGTGTACCGGCTCTCTCTGAATTCCTCAGTTTCAATCTAACAGGTGACTACAAAATAGCAAGCAAACAAATGCAACACAACTGAAAAATGTAAACGTACAGTAAGCGATGATTTCTAGGTGTGTGTGTGCGTGGATTTTAATTAAGCTTCGGGCAATTAGATACTTGTAAAGTTTGAGATTCCCCCTATTTTTCTCAAATTTAACCACAGTCTAATCAAAACACAGACTTTTAATAACTTTTTTTTCTCTGAAGGTTTTTCTCTGCCGTTAAAAATTCACATAGAAATTTTGAGTAAATATGATAGACAACATGCATGGCTGACCATTGTTGTATACTTTCACGTTAGCTTCATGAATGCAAAAAAGGAATAGTTGAAACCTTTTTATGACTTAGATTCCTTTTTCTCAACAGTAACGAATATCAAATATTTAAGAAGATTATTGCTCTAGATTATGAATTCCCAAGCGGTTTTCCTGATATTCCAAAGGGTCTCGTTCAGAGTTTATTGGTAAGTATGTTCTCCGGATTTCCCCGGTCCCCGGTGTTTCAGTGATATGGGCATCCCCGCGTTTGGGCATCCCCATTCCCAAAACCCTAGTGATATGGACATCCCCTGTAACCCTAACCCAAACTCTGACCCATCAAATCGCTAATGTAATAAAGGGATGCCCATATCACTAAAGTTTTGGGAATGGGGAAATCATATCACTGTAACGCCGGTACTTAGCGAGAAGTTGACATTCTCAGTCTCCCTGTGGCAATAAATTTATTGTCCTCTACACCCATGGTTGTAGTAATCAGTTAATCCCCCAGCGTGAAGACCTTCGTGCGTCGTTGACGTCTCTAAGGCTATGTTCACGCTATACCGGATACTGAGCTTTTCGTGCCGACACAAAAATCTATCCCGTATAGTACATATGAACAGCAACGGCACGGCAGTATTGGAACAATACGTATAAACAGCAAAGCACAGTATTGGAACAAGTCGTTAGGTTTCCGCACATCAAACATCGTACCTGAGCGGTTGGCCGAGAAGGTCTGGTTCTATAAATCCCAGTCCTTACTTTTGAATATATTTACTTCCGTCTCAGTGGGTTCCAGTCCTCTTTCCTTCTTATTTCCTTCCGCTACGGTCCGAATACCCGTCTACACTGCACCAAGGTGTAGCGCAGAACTTCCCCCCCCCCCCGGCCCCCCGGAAGCAGAACCTATCCGATGTGTTACGATCCACTTCCGAGATTGGCACGGCGCAGCTTTGCTCCGCTACAGAAATAGCACCCAAATCACCGTTGTTATGTGTAGCAGAAGCCTTATCCGGTCTGATTTTCGTGCCTGCGAAACAGCTACACGTTATAGTGTGATCATAACAGCCTGAATTTGAATGTGAACGCGACAGAATGCTTTCCTTTCACTTAACACGGCGTCGCTGATTGCTAAGAAAATTTTAAGAAAAGCTGTACTCAAAGCACTTGTATATATCTCATTGATTTGTGCAATTCTTTTCATTTGGAGAATAATCGAAAATACTACTTTTAGGTGCTGGATCCTACAAAAAGGCTCGGTTGTGATGAATGTGGAGGATTTTCATCGCTGAGGAGTCACGAATTCTATGAAGGTACTGTTGAAAAAGTAAGACTGCCTAGTCTGTTCTCAACACTGAACAGGAATCTGTAGCTAGGCAGTGGAGCTAATGGGTAAAATTCCACGACTGAATGTCCGAAACGTACTAACTTGCGATGCTGCTGGTGCGTTTGTGCATCTTGAAAGACACGCGCTATCTTCCTGCTCTCCGTCTCGTCTTGTAAGTGTCTTTTGTCTTCTTCAGTTGCACCCCAATCCGTCCCACCCCGCAGCTAAAGCGAATCGGAACGATCGTAGATGTACGGCTCCCCCCATACAGTAATGATGGTATTCTGTTACTTACACTTATTTCTTATACAGGAACTGATTGGGAAAACCTACCGAACACCAAACCACCTGATTTACTTCCTTATCTCCCGTCAACGAGCAATGATCGGGAAGGATTACGCAGCAAATACAGGGTAAGGAGAAAAAAACACTTGTTTCCATATCTCAAACCGCCCTTGGATGCCTTATGATGCCTACAAATGGTTATGTCTTTTATTGGAGTGAGCACTGACCATATTGTTTAGGGTTAAGCACTGAAAATTGTGATTACGGTTAAGCGCTGACCTTACTGGTTACGGTTAAGCCCTGACTCGAAACGGTTAACTTCTTTTTACGGTTATGGTTATTGCTATAGCTACAAATCCGCATGGAGTAGTGGTAAACGGGATCTATTCTCACCCACGCCATTTGGAATTTTTTTCCTTAAAAATTGAAGAGACTTATTGTCTTGAACATTTGTCGAGCAGAAATTTCTTGTAAGTGTAAGTGAGAGGGAAAGGGCGGTTTGAGATATCATAAGGAAACAAGGGCTAACCGGTGATTTCTAGGGTTACGTCTTGTTTATTTGTCGCCCCAATAAGAAATTACACCGAAGCCAGTGTTGATTTGAGCACACGCGGTTTCCCGAACTTTCAGTTGCCGGGCATTTGTCCTCGTTTTTGAATCGTTCTCTAGTCTTAAATTGTTCATTTTGTAAGACGGAAAGAATGAAAATCAACCAAATTACAAACCATCCTGTGGGTAGGTTGTTCAGTTCTGATGTTGAATTAATTAATAGTCTTTCTAAAACAAGAAACAACGAAACAAACTTTTGAAACGAAAAAAAAAAAAAAACCAAAAAAGTATTTGACCTTTCAAATAAAACTGAAAAACTTTTAGTGTTTTTAAAAAACAAAGTGGTTCTTCATTAAAGATCATTGAAGGAAACTCTTTTTTATAACCATATCGAACTCTGTTCCTTCACAGGTTAGTCTTAACAGCGACAGTGATGATGAGTTTGACGAACAGCTCTTGAAAAGAGTCGGCTTATCTGACGATGACTCAATACTGGATTCAAGAAGGAATGTTCTTGATCTGACAGATACCGAGAGAGAGGAGAGGCTAGCAAAACAGGAAAAAGAATCACCATGGTAACCCTGCCTGTTAGAGGAATTTTCGTATGACCTTGACACGACGCGCGTTTGTATCCGTTCGATAAACCAATCAAATCGCTCTACTTCCCTTCGTTTGTTGTTTCTGTTTTGTTCGTGCGTTTTCATTTCAAGGTCATTCGAAAATCGCTCTATTTAGAGCGTTTCACTGGTTGTTTACCATTTACACGGGCAAACCGGTCGGTTCATGGTTTGGGTTAATGGTTGAAATTCAGGACTGGTAAATTTCGTCCCGAAATCGAGTTTACTATTGGTACGAATCAGACCCATTTACGGAAAAAAATGGCCGCTAAGGGACCGGTCATTGTTTATCGCCGGGGGAGCGGGGAAGGGGGTGGGGTGGGCTGGATTAGGAGCTAAACAAGGCGAAATTTAGGCGATCCCCCCTTTGAATGTTACTTGACTGAAGTGATCCCCCCTAATAACTTTTGATGACTTTGGCGATCTCCCCCGGAATGGTTCCCCCCTGAATCCTTCCAACGTTTTCAGCGATCCCCCCTTTTGGGTTCTCAGCTACGACTGATCCCCCCTTTTGTTCTCCTGAAAATCAAGTGATCCCCCTAAAATCCTTTCCTCCCCCAGGCGATAAATAATTACCGGTTCCTAAAGCCTGCAACTGGTACCAAAGGGAAGCGCGCCATTCCATCGTCCCCCGCGCGCTTTCTATTTTTTTCGATTATTGCTTTTTTTATAGGGATACCCTGCGGGAGCCTCTGCGGAGGAGAGAGTTGCGGCAGGAAATTTTCCTCTGAGACTATCCCAAACGTTGTGTTCCAGTTTTTTCCAACAGGATTTTCCGAAAACGTTTTGTAATCACGGGTAAACAACAACTGCCAACATGGTCAAGTGTCGAAACGAATTCGCGTTTGTTTTACTCTTGTATTGCTCCACTTTATGACTGCTTGAAAAATCTCGCGCTATTTTCCCAACCAATCAGAAGTTAAGTTCAAAGCCGCACGTGGCTTGGTGCCCGCTACTTGTGTTTTGTTCAGATGTGATTGGCTCATGCGTTTGTCTGCTTTTATTGCAATAGACCGTTTTACACTTGTGTGCTTAGTATCCTAGCCTTTGAGGGAACGCGAGGCTGAGGTTGACCTTGTTTTGATACAAGCCTCCTTCCTTTTCTTATGAAAATTATGCTTAAAAATACTAGTTAGCATAAGAAGAACACGATTTACAAAGTATAGCAAAGATCAACTCCAGCAGCGTTTCCACCTATAACTGTAAATGGGCTATTGTCAAGCTTTTGACTTTCCTTCTGGTTTTGACCCTATGACCTTCCCTATTTCCGATCCTACATAAAACATGTAACTGGGACGTTTCACGTTGCAGTCGTGCGAAACAACGGCAAAGAAATGTACTAAAACTGTGCTGCACGTGCTAAGTTTTTGTTTTTTTGCCAGTTAGACGGTATTGATTTTTTTGCCGTTCTCGTTGTTGTCGCTATTTAGCAGTATACGATTTTAATTTTTGTTTGAGTATAAAACGATAAGTATATTAACGAGAGCTTCGCTTTTAGCTCTGGCTAAATCTATATATTAGTCAGTTAAAGACCAACCTCAGCTTGACCATTGTGGCAGTCCAGGTTATAAAAACCCAACGGTTGTTTCTGTTGTTTTGTTTCTCTACAGGCATCAGTTCGTTGAGAATAATCTCATCCTTAAAACTGGCTTAGTTGACAAGAGAAAGGTTAGTCAGTTGTATCTAGCCATCAGGGGCAGGTTTAGGTTGTATCATGGACTTTGCTAGGGTTGAGCCTTATTTTTTTGTAAATCCGTTGAGCCTTTTCTTCGAGGTCTGGTTATGATAACACCAAACCATACTCCAAACAATCTATAGTATTTTGTTCCTAAAATCGTTGCCTGAAATTTAAAATCCTGGATTTGCGCTAATCGACTTTTTAGTAACCGTAATTTTATATTCCTCAACCTCGTTCCCAAGGGTCGAGTATGAGAGGAACAGGGATGCACAATCTATTCTTTTCCCTGGCAAAAAAACCATAAAGGCTGAGAAGTAATCCTTGATCAGTTTGTCCAGATCATTTTGGTCATCATTTTAAAAATACCACTATCCATGTTTTTTACAATTATTTTGACTCTTTGTCGTGCGTTAGAACTTTGACACAAAGAGCAACCTTCTTCCCTGTTTTGTAGGGCCTATTTCCTCGTACAAGACAGCTGATTTTAACAGAGGGTCCGCGTCTGTATTACGTTGATGCTGCTGCAATGGTTCTTAAGGGAGAGATTCCTTGGTAAAGTTTATTAGTCAAATGTTATACCATGTATTTCAAGCATATAATCTTAGAATGAAGATGATATGAACTGCGGAATCTAAATGAAGATATGATCGTCTCAGTTTTAATCGCAATTAAGCAATTCGAACCCATCGCCTCTGCGTTGGTGGTGCAGTACTCTGCCTACTGAGCCATGAAGAACAATGCATTGCGAGCAGTCTGATTTGTTGGGTTCATCCTAACCTGTGAAAAAAATGAAGCACAGAATGAAGATGTTGTGAACTGCGGAATTACAATTCTAAATAAAGATTAACAATCGCGGTTGTAATCATAATTAATTTTAAGCAATTGCAAATGAAGCAAATTAAGCCCATTTATTCCCTTATCCATGACTTATTATTGACGGTAAGCTCTAAAATAGTTCTTTCTTTTTTAGGACAAAAGACCTCCGACCTGAAGCCAAGAACTTTGAAGTTTTCTTTGTTCACACGGTAATTCAGACACCCAAGTCTTCTACTTTTATTTGTGATTAAATTTAAGACAAACCATGAACGGTGAAACGCTCATCATACGGTTAGAGAGAAATCTCCACCACGAGAGAGATACACCTTGTAACATACATCGATATTTTCTTTCAGCCGAAACGGATTTACTATTTGGAAGATCATACGGGGCATGCCAATGAATGGGTGAAGAAGATCGAGGAAGTTCATCGTGCTTACTTTGGAGATTCAACACATCTGTAAATACGTGAACTATTTTGCCGGTCTGTGGAAAGGCTACAGTCAGCCATTCCTTAGACAGATGTAGCCTGTTCTAGGCTTCAAGATAGTAATGTGACAGAGATCGTGATAACTGGCGGGGCTGGGTTGAGAAAAGGCAGATCGACTATCTGAGAGCCTGGCACAGATGACGCAACGATTTCCACCAAAAGCAACCTACTCAACTAGAGTAGCTGTTAACGTTAACTGTCTGATTTTAAAAGGTGTGTCCGCATTTTACAGGTCTTATCTGTTCATGCGGGATCGGTGAGCCTTACTCGGAGTGGTTTCTTTGTTGCTTGGTTGAAGAACGTGATAGCCGCTGCTTTGAATGACTATCAATTTTACCCCTCATCTTAATAAAAGACAATGCTTCTATATCATTACTAATTATGTAAACACTTGTAAACACGTCTCGCATATGCCATTCATTGCTCTTTTTCTTAGTTAATAAATAAATGTAATCATATTTAAGTTCAAAATTGGTTTGTCTCCAGAACTGAACTTCGTACAGATCAGTGAAAGGCGAGCATCTTTAATGGGTGTTTGTCCAAGTAGGGTTTTGTTATCATTGTGCTTATTTCAAGTTTTAAAAAGTAAAAACAACGTGAAAAACAAACAAAAAAAAGAAAAAGCTGATAAAGAAATGGAATTAAATGAACCGAATAATGCGTAGTGTTTATTCTAATCTTCTTGCTTTTCTGATCGGTGCGTTTAACTTAACAAAAGAGGAAATATATTTAATGCGGCTTTTCATTTCATAGTAAAGCATATAAAAAAGGTTTTAAGGGGTTAATGGTGTCCCAATATCTTACGAGTACAGCTCCCGGGGGGAGGGGGGAACTCAATAAAGTTTTATCAGGGGAGGCTCAGCCTCAAGGTCCAACATCTTACCCTTTTATAAACCATTTTTGGCAGAAAAGGTACCCCTTCTGTATACCTTTCATTGACAAATGGTGTCCCATGCACATACCTAGTTTAAAATTTTGCATCCCTTTTAACTGTTTTAGTAAATGCACTTTCTTTTAAATATGAATCGCAATCGACTTTTTCACAGACATAAAATTCTTCTATAGCCCTTTTAGCTCATTTTTAATACAGACCGATACAGGAGCCCATGAGTAGAGAGTAGTCATGGACTCCTGACCGATGTGACAGATTTCCCTACCCCGCCATATGCTTCAATTAGTGAAATCAGTAGTTAGTAAAATGGCATATCTGGCGCACTTTTCAACTATTGAGAAATTCATTAAATTGAATAATAATAAAATCCCAAATTTTGAAAAGGAATATAGAAGAGAGTATCTTTTCATAAAAGGAATAAATAGTCAATTAAAGTTTTTGATTAAAAAACTGGATACATTAAATCATGGATTATTTGAGAGTAAAACATCAACTATAATTAAGAATATCATGAAAAATTTTCTTAGAAAACAAGAAGAAGGTAAATTAAAGAATATTAGTGATATTATTTTACCAAGTGATATTATTTATAATATAGATTTTATTAATGAAAAATTTGGATATTATAAATTACGTTATGATGCTTTTTGTGATATGGGTGATAGGGGTGATAGGGATGTTAAATTTTATGATATTGATGGAAAAGTTGAGTATTTAGTTGATGGTAAACCTTATCCTGGATTTATTGAATTTTATGATATTTTTAAAAAAATATATTGTCAAATAAAAAACGAAGATAATGATAGCGATGATGAATATTATGATTATGATAGTGATGATTATGATTATGAAACAAATATTTTGGTATTTGATAGTGATAGTGATAGTGATAGTGATAGTGATAATGAATGTCAAATAAAAAAGGAAGATAGTGATAGTGATAGTGATAGTGATAGTGATGATGATATAAATCCTATTATATTACCAGATAGTGATAGTGATAGTGATAGTGATAGTGATGATGAATATTATGATTAATAGATTACAAATTTAAAAGTTTAAGTCTTCTAATATAATCACTTATTAGAAGACGTCATGTCTAACCAATTACTTGATGGTTTTCAGGGTTCACAACCCTTTATAACAGATAAACAATTTCATAATTTATCTTTAGATGAAATAAAGAATATAATAAAAGAAGAAAAAAAAGGACTTAAGAAAGATTATAAAGAATTAAGTGAAAGAAAAAGATTAATTAAACTATATAAAAAAATAACAAAAGCTAGAGAAAAAGTTAGAAAAGGAGTTGATATAAAAAAAGAACATAAGAAGAAAAAAAAGATAAAAACATTTGAAGATTATTTTGAGGAATGTATAAAAAATAAAGAGATTCCCAAAGATACTCCAGATTACTTACGTAGATCTCTTGAGCGTGCTATGTATGAACATGAGCAAGGAATTCAAATAGAAAAATCAGCTCTTAATAATTTTGCTGTTAAGTATATTTTTGAGGGAATTCCTGGTATTAAACCAATTGAATATTATACTAGAGTTTATTCTAGTTTATTAAATTTATTGAAGGAGCATAGAAATATTAAATTAAAAATGGTTATGGTTTGTTTAATGGAAAGAATTAAAGTTAAAACAGAAAAAGGAATTCAAGAATTAGAAGAGTTTAAAGCATATTTTAGTTCGAAAACTTATAAAAATTATGAATCAGCAAATGAAGAAGAAATAGTAAAAAAATGTATGAGTAAAATTTTAAATGATATAGAAGAGTTTAACCAAAATGGAAGCGGGTGGTTTTTTAAAGAAGTTTTAAAGCTTGAAGTTAATACTATTAAGTTTAATCCAACCAAAGGATCGTCTTATATTGATCTTCCTTCTTGGATAAAAAATAAAAAAGCAATTGTTAATATTAAAAATAAAGATGATAAATGCTTTCTTTGGTGTATACTCAGGTATCTTCATCCAAGAGATAGAGATGAAGAAAGAATAAACGATTTAAAAAAGTATGAGTTTTCACTTTACACTAAAGGAATTACTTTTCCAATAAAATTAAATAATATAACTCAATTTGAGAAACTTAATCCAGATATTCCAGGAATAAATGTTTTTTCTGAAGATGGTAAAATGATTATTTATCCTTTGAGAGAGGCAAATAGAGATTGTAAAAATACTATTGATTTATTTTTGTATGAAGAAGATGGTGTCTCACATTATACTCTTATTAAAAATTTTCATAGGTTAATAAGGTCTCAAAAAACTGTAAGTAGTAATGGTAAAATATTTATTTGTAAGAGATGTTTTACTCATTACACTAAAGAAGAATTATTAGAAAAACATATTAGATATTGTTCAAATAATGCAACAACGATTGTAAAAATGCCTGAACCAAACACAATGTTATACTTTAAAAATTATCACAAAAGATTTCCTGTTCCTTTTGTAGTTTATGCAGATTTTGAATGCTTTACTAAACCAATGAATAGTTGCAGTCCTAATCCAAAAGACTCTTATAATTATAACTATCAAAAACACGAACCATCAGGATTTTGTTTTTATATTAAAGGAATAGTAGATAAAAAAATAAAACCAATCATTTATACAATATTTCTGAAGATGAAGATATATCAAAAGTATTTGTAGAAAAACTTGCGGAAGTAACTAAAGGAATTTATAACGATTTTTATCAAAGACCAAAACCTCTTAGACTAACTAGTGCAGAACAAAAATCATTTGATGCTGAAGTTAACTGTCATATTTGTGGTGGTGAATTAAAAGAGGATAAAGTTAGAGATCATTGTCATTTTACAGGTCAGTATCGTGGAGCAGCGCATAACAAATGTAATCTTATGTGTCGTAAACCAAAATTATTACCAGTTATATTTCACAATCTTCAAGGTTATGATGCTCATCTGTTTATAAAACAACTTGCTAGATTAGAAGGAAAAATAAATTGTATTCCATCTACGGAAGAAAAATATATTTCATTTTCAAAAAGTATTAAAGTTGATGAGTATTATTCTTGTAAATTTGATAAAATGATAGATGTAAATTTTGAAATACGATTTTTAGATTCATTCAAGTTTCTTCAAACATCACTTGCCAATCTTGTTTCAAATTTATCAGCAGATGATTTTCATAATACAAAACATGTATTCAAGAAAAATGTAGATTTACTAACTCGTAAGGGAGTTTATCCTTATGATTATGTTTCATCACTTGATGTATTATCAGAAACATGTTTACCACCCAAAGAGGAATTCTATTCAAAACTAAATGATGAAGATATAAGTGATGATGATTACAAACATGCAATTAAAGTATGGAATACTTTTGGATGTAACACAATAAGAGATTATCACGATCTTTATCTGAAATCTGATGTCCTACTTCTGTCAGATGTATTTGAAAACTTTAGGAAAACTTGTCTCAATCATTACAAACTTGATCCAGTTCACTATTACACATCTCCAGGTCTAGCTTGGGATGCATGTCTAAAAGAAACAGGTCAGCATTTACAATTATTAAATGATTATGATATGTTAATGATGATTGAGCGTGGTATTCGTGGTGGAATAACACATATATCAAAGCGATATGCAGAAGCAAATAATAAATACATGGAAGATTATAATCCTGATGTGGAGTCTTCATTTATTCAATATCTCGACGCAAACAATCTTTATGGATGGGCGATGACTCAAAATCTTCCAACACATGGATTTAAATGGATGGAAAATATAACAAAAGATAAGGTAATGGATATTCTTGAGAAAGCAAATCATAGTATGTCAAATCTTGGGAGTAAAGGTTATATATTTGAAGTTGATTTAGAGTATCCACCTCACCTATGGGAAACACGTAATGACTATCCTCTTGCACCTGAGCGGATGATTGTTAATGGTGTTGAAAAATTAATTTGTCATTTTAAACCCCGAAAAAATTATGTTGTGCATTACCGAAATCTTAGACAGTATCTTGAGCTGGGAATGAGAATAACTGCTGTTCATAGAGGAATATCATTTTATCAAAGTTCTTGGATGGAACCATATATCCGAAAAAATACAGAACTAAGAAAGAGAGCTTCAAACAATTTTGAAAAAGACTTTTTCAAATTAATGAATAACTCAGTTTTTGGAAAAACAATAGAAAATATATGGAAAAGGCAAAATATAGAACTTGTTAATAATCGTGAGAGAGCTGCCAAACTAGCAAATCGTCCAAACTTTGATAGATGTACAATATTTGATCGCAATCTTATTGCTATTCATATGCTAAAGACAGAAGTGTATTTTAATAAACCAGTATATGTTGGTCAAGTAATTTTAGATTTATCAAAAACACTAATGTTTAATTTTCATTACACTTACATACGAGAGAAATATGGAAACAAGGCTGAGTTATTGTTTACAGATACGGATTCATTGATGTATCAAATTAAAACAAAAGATTTTTATAAAGATATAAGTCCTGATATTTTAACCAAGTTTGACACTTCAGATTATCCTTCAAATCATAAATCTGGAATACTAACAGGAGCTAATAAAAAAGTGATTGGAATGTTTAAAGATGAAGTTGCAGGAAAACAGATAACACATTTTGTTGGATTGCGACCCAAACTTTATAGTTTTAAAATTGAAGAGGAAATGGAAGTAAGAAAGTGTAAAGGAATAAAGAAAAATATTATAAAAAAGAAAATAGATTTTGATGACTATTTAAAATGTTTATTTTCAGGAGAAAAAGAAATGAGATCTATGAATATAATAAGAAGTGAAAAACATGATATATATTCAAAGGAAGTAAATAAAGTAGCGTTAAGTAATGAAGATGATAAAAGAGAGGTACTCAAAGATAATGTTCATACTTTGGCTTTTAGATAAAAAAAATTTAAAAGTAAATAAGTATAAATAATAAATGCCATATACAGAAAAAGAAATAAAAAAATATCTGGGTATTCTACATAAATATAAATATAAAGTTGAGAGTAAAAAGGTAAAAAGTGGCTGTTTAAATTGTTCAAATACTGAATTTTTTACAATAGATTCTGGGTACAAAATTTGTGATGAATGTGGTACAGCAAACGGTCATGTATTAGGATTATTTGATGTAAAAGATTTGGATAGGTTGCATTATAGAAAAAAGAGTATTTATCATAGGAAATACCACTATGAGAAAAAGGTAAATGAAATTTCTAAAAAAATAAACCTAAATGATGAAGAAAAATGTGAACTTTACGATAAACTAACAAAAATAGATAATCATATTATGGAAATACTAAACAAGCAATACTTCAGAAAGAGAATGATAAATATTAATTATTTAACCAAAAAAATTTTGGAGGAGATGGGTTGTGAAAAGTATAAACTTATTGAACTTAAGATTAGTTCTATAACTTTAGAGATTTATGAAAAATGGTGGAATTGTTATAAAGGGTTAAATAAATAGTTTTGAGAGGGAGGGGTGTTAGGGGTTGTTCTCTTATTAGATAATTTTATATTTTAAAAAATATATAAAATTTAATCTTTTAGATAAGTATACCCAGTATCAAATACTCTAAAAATATCTAAAAATGATTTTTTTTTAAAATACAAATCACCATCAATTTCCACATCTAAATTTAAATCATTAAGAGTTGAATATATTCCAATTGTATCAATACCATCATCTTTCATTGCTTTATCCACAAGTTTTGAAGTGTATTTAAATTCTTTTTTATTAAGAAAACTTTCTAAAAATGGTTTATGTAATTCATTTTTTTCACCTTTTTTGTTTGAATAAATAATATGATTACAAACAAGATTATTAAGGAATTTTGGTTGTTCTATTTTCATTTCTACAAAATTATTGAGTATATACTCATCATGTAAAAAATCAAATATTTCTTTTAGTAGTTCTTTAGCAAGACGATTTACATCTTTTTTCTTTATAACTACTTCATCCATTTTATTTATAGTTTATATTATTCCTTTATGAAAAATCCAGTAAATTATTCCAGTTAGATAACCAAGTACTTCACATTCTTTGAAAGGTGAGTTGATTGCATATACACATCCTCTTCCAATTCTATAGTGTTTCCAAAAAGCACGAAAAGCTAGGCTGAATACTAGATGATTGGTAATGATATTTGAATCTGAATTTAGGTAGTGTCTTGCTTCTGTCAGTCTGTAAATAATTTGATCTATGTCTAGTTTTTGTGAGAAATACTTTGCGTAGAGAAATTGGTATATTAGACAAGCTTTAATGAAGTTATCTGGGTAAAGAGGAGTTTTATAAGTGGGAAAGTAAAGATTTACATATTCTACAATTGTACTAATCATTTTATATTATGTTTAGAGTAAAAAAAATTAATTATTTGTTTAAAGATTTAAATAAATTAATAAATGACAAACATGCTGGAGAAGAAGTTTACTAATAAAGATTTAGGAATCGAATTGACTTCATATATTGATAAACAGCAAAATGTTTGGTTTCGCGGAAAGGATGTAGCTGAGATACTTGGGTATAGTAATACCAAAAAAGCTGTTTTAAATCATGTTGAAAGTGAGGATAAACAACAGATATTTACTCGCCATTCCAGGGGACCCAAAACGGGTCCGGTGGCTAAAAGTTATTCCAGGGGACCCAAAATGGGTCCGGTGGCTCCAAGTGGTAGTATGTGCACTTATATCAATGAATCTGGTTTCTACTCCCTTTTGTTATCCTCTAAATTAGAAACAGCTAAGAAGTTCAAACATTGGATTACCTCTCAAGTTCTTCCGTCAATAAGAAAATATGGATTTTATAAAATGTTTGACAACCCAAATAACAAAATGTTTAAAATAGAAAATGAGACAGATCTACATTACAAAGTTGTACAACTAATTAGAAATTATTATCCTGATTCGATATTAGTAGCCGGACTGGGAGAGAATCAAGATACTGAGGAAAAGAGACTAGATTCATATAAGAAAGGTTATCAACGAGGCCAACCAGATCTAATGATACTAGATTACCACATTCAATATAAAGGTCTCTGTATTGAATTCAAATCACCAACTAACTATTACTGTGTAACAGAATCACAGCTATAAGCTAAAGATAAATATAAAAATAATGAATATGCATATATTCTAAGTAATGATTATGACTATATCAGTAAGAAGTTACATAAATATATGGCTGGTGTTAGAATTCCTTGTAAATATTGCCCAAAAGCATTTCGTAGTAAAAAAACATTAAATACACATTTAAAAGTATTTCATAGGATTGAGAAAAACATTTAATTTTGATATTTACATTAATATCGAAAATTTAATTTGAGCTGCCCGCCTGAAACGGGCGGTCAGGTCCAAGGCAGATGGATTAAAGGAGGCCCCAATTCGGGGCCCCCTTGGAGGAGAACAAAATTGCATAATACCTTTAGATACTTATGATTAAATACTAAGTTAGTATTTAATCTATATTTTCAAATTTTTTTTTATACTTCTCCGCAAAGTTATCAACACTTGATGGACATTGATCAATTATCATTTCATCTAATATTTTAATACGATCTATAAATTCTTGCTTATTCCACTCATCTCCTCTAAGTGCTGATCGTAATTCAACAAGCACTTTCTCATAAGTAGTATATGCCAGTTTTGTTGTTTCTATCTTTTTCTTAAAATCCTTCTTTTTTGTAATTCCAGCCACTATTATTCCTACACCGTTGATTACTCCAAGAATAATAGGATTGAGTGTCAACCCTCCTGTGATAGTGCCAACAGCAATAAGAGATAAACTTGAAATAGAAAAAATATTATCTAAAAATTTGTAACTTTTATAAGATTTTTTATAACACCAATGTTTCTTATGGTAATGTTTATAAAGGTCTTTTATAGTTTCTCTTTGCTCTTCTGATAAAGATTTATCAATATGATTAAATTCAAAAATACTCTTTTTTTTACTACTATTTCTTTTCATTTATATTTACATTACATAACTTCCACTTAACTTTTCTTGAAGCATTACTTTATGATATTGCTTAGAGTCAGTGTCGTAAAAGTTTGGAGAGTACATTAACTTACTTATCACTCCATCTTCAGTTGTAAACTTCCAACGTTGATTAGCATTGTAATTAACAGCTGGTATAGTTAATGTTCCGCTGTAGTTACTTATTGAAACTTTTGTGACATTTGCACTTAAATCTTCTACCAACCATACAACAATTATTTTTCCATTAAAACTACTTAGCATGGTAAAATTTTGAGTTGTTTTGTTGACAGTTAAAGTTACTTTATTGTTTGATTTATTATAATCCAATTTTACTAAAATATTATTGTTTGTTGATAAATATTTAGTTAGGGTAAAACTTCTATTTCTCCAATGAGTAAAAACAATACATAAAGTAGATTTTGAAGAATGTGAAGGAGAAAAAGTAACATCATAACCATTAATATGTAATCCTTTTTCTGCTATTTCACTTAGGTCTTTATTTGGTGGTAGTGTAATATTAGGTTTTAAAGAATTAATAATAATTCCAGATGAGCCTATATTTATTCCATAACTATCTGCATTAGCAAAGTCATAAAACTCACTAAAGTATAATCTATACAAAGCATTTTTAGTAAAAGGAGCTAGTTCTTTTACTAATGCAACTGTTGCAGCACTATTATCATTTTGTCGGTCAAGTTTGATATTTTTAATTTCTTTTTGATTTGCATTAATATCAACATTATACACTACTTCTGTTGGTTTGATATCAAATGCGGTGTGATAGTCGTAAACTTTATCTGGGTCGATATTGCTAAATGTACCCTCAATTCCATAAGCAATGATGTAAACTCCTCCAAACGAAAACGGATACGAAGACAGGTTATATCCACCCCGAAGAATATCAACCAAAATGTGAAGAAAGAACTTATTCCCAGATGACAACTTCCGGAAATTAACTAATATTCTGTGGTAGTACATAGTTTGTGTTTTCCGTGTTGAATCAGTATACTTATGGGATAGTTTTTTTACACCTAAATTTCCAATTGATAATCCTGTTGAAGTTCCTTTGTCAACACTTATTTGTGTATTATTCCAAAGATTATAATCAGTGTTGAGTATTTCCAAACACAACGTGTATTCGGTATTTGCAGCTAGTCTGAAAAAAGTAATTCCCATCTTATACTTATATTTACCTTCATGATTTTTGATTATAGTCATGAAAATTACTTTGTGGTTATAGTCATGAAAATTACCTTTAGAAGGAGATAAGTTTCCTATCTTATTTATAACAAAACTAACTCCTCCATCTATTTCATCAGTCCATTGAGCCCCACTTGACATGAGGTAACTAAATTCATCTTTATAATGACTTGGTTGAACTGTAGTATGATGAACTAGATTGTCAACATAACTTTTGTTTACTGCTTCATTGTCTTGGGTTGGCACACCCAGATTTTCTATTTTATTACCACCAAGGTTGACATCAGCTTTTACAACCGCACTTATTACAATTTTAGGTGTGTTGATTTCTATTCTCTTAAGTGGTTTGGTTATTGCTTTTGGCAGATCAGTGAATAGCCTACAAGTGATAGCTGTGTGATTTGAATTGTTATGGGTTCTTAGTTTTACTCCTGACATATTATAATTCCAAGACTTGTGTATATTTAATGACCAAGTGCCAGTGCGATTTCCACTTACCCAAAAACTAGAATTGGAATGAGAGACATCTCTGGGAATAAACCACAGAAAGTCAACGTTTATATTTCGCGAACCAAATTGAAATTCTATTTTGTTAATGTATGTGTTAGCAGTTGGTGCCCACCCTACCAGAGGTTGACCAGGTGCTGATGTTGTAAAAACAAAATCATCAAATGATGAACCTGAGATATATTGTAGATACAAAGTCGTTGGTGCAGCTGGATCTGTTATGGTAAATACACTACTTGTTCCATCTCCAGAATGATGATCAAACCTTTCTATTTGTTTACGTACCCATCCACGATTAGCAGCTTCTTGATCTGTGGTGGGGTCACTGAGGTGAACTATTTTATTATTACCAAGATTAAGATTACCAGTCATAGTGACTGTACCATCTTTTTCCAAGTAATCACTTAAATCTGGACTTCCAGCATTATCATCCACATACTTTTTGGTTGCAGCATCTGTATTTGATGTTGGAGCTGCAAGATCAACTATTTTTTTACTTCCAAGATTTAGGTTACTAGTCATTGCAACACTTCCGTCCTTTTTTATAAAAGAACTAGTATCAGGTATTGAGTCATCTACATACTTTTTGGTTGCACCATCTGTGGAGTCTGTTGGTGGTTTTAAATGAATTATGCCTTTGTTATCCATGTTTAGATTATTAATCATTTTATTTGTTCCAGAAACGTGGAGATACTTCAATTCTGTGAAAGCTAATGGTGTTGGTTGTTTGGGACCCGTTGGAGTTGGTAGATTATATATTCGATAGTTGTCCATATTAAGATTTCCTTTCATTGGGTAAGATCCATCTCTGTCAAGAAATGTGTTGTCTACGTAATATTTTGTTGCTGGATCTTTAGAATCCAGTGGTGTGATAAGATTTGTAATTCGGAAGCGGTCCTTCATATTTATGTTTGAATCAACTGTTAGTCGTGATGTTGAGGGTGATCCACTGGAATTATCATCAACATACTTTTTTGTAGCAGCATCAGTATTAGCACTAGGTGCACCAACATTTCTTAGTTTTTTATTTATCATATCATAATCCCCACTTGAAGTGAGATTAAATCCAACTCCTGGAGCGCCTTGTATTCCCTTAGCAAAGGGATGATCAAGAGATTGTTCGCTAAATATTCCCATTTTTATTATTAGACTAGATTACCAGTAAAGTTTTTTGCAATATGTTTTCTTGGTTTATCAACGTATAGAAATGAATACGGTTTTTTAGTTGCTGCGTGGTAATCTTCTTTACTTACTCCTAACTCAGATGATATTCTGTTGGCTTCCCTTGATGATGGAAATTCGTATAAACAGTAATGAGAACAATTCAACCGAATATCCTTTGGTGTTTTATAAAACGATTGACTAAGATACACCACCGAACAATTCTTATGTCGTCCTTGAATAAAATAATCAATCTGGTTTTTATCACAAACATAGTCATCGAATATCACAAGTTTTTGATTGTCTTCGTAATCCATTTCTGACACTGGGATTATTTCATCATTACTTACATGAAGTATTTCATATCCTAGTTTACTACTCAACTCCCTCATTTTTTGAATTAGCTTTTGATACTTATCCTGTTCTAAATTACGCGCGTAAAGATAAATTTCATCATAATACAGAAGTGGTTTAATTAACATATGATACAGCAGATTAGTCTTACCACTTCCACTGTTTCCACAGATTAACATCCGAAATGTTTCTTTTGGCATGTAAGGAAATAACTGTTTATATTTTTTATCTGGGTTGTCACCACTATCATAGTTTGGTATTTCCATTTATCTAAAGAATATATAAATGAATATTGAAGAATACAAAAAACTTGCAAGAAATAAAATTGAAGCTGATGCTTTGACTCGACAGGTGAGAGATGTAATAAAAATAACAAAATGGCAAAAACAAGATGCTCGGGAAGGATTTAAAGAAACATTTAAACCACTTATTAAATCTCAAGATAGCATTAAAAAAAGTATTGATGAGCAGCAAAACGCAACTATAGCACAACTTCAAGCTAATCAACTTGCTCTTACACAAGGACTTAATCAAAACAGACTTGCTATAACTGAAGGATTTGATAAAATGGATGAGGTAAAAAAATGGGATTTGGCTCAATTACCTGGTTTTGAATCAATTGAAGAGCCTAAAGAAGATGATGGAGTTTTACCCTCTACATCAAATGAGGGACTAAAAATAGCAAAATTTAAAGCTGAAGACCTCGATAGATATTTAAATAGTAAAGATTCACAAGATATACTAAAAACTAACGAATATCACAAACTCCCTTCTGAGTATTTTAAAGAAGATGTTTCTACCATTAATAAAGTAATTGATAATGTTAACGAAGATTTAGAAGATTTGAGTGCAAGAATAAAAAATACTGCAGATTTTGTACGAGACGCAAACGGTTATGTTTTAGCTCAACCAAAAAGTAAAAAACCACGAGAAGAAACATTAGATTACATAAAAAATTTTAACATATTAAGCATATATGCAACAAATTTAAGTAATCTTAAGTATTATAAAACAAAATCTGGCTCTGGAATGATTTACTTTAACAACCCACAAGAACTACTAAAAAGACTTGAATTACTCGGTGGTTCAATTCTTGCTGGGAATAATGGTGTAATACCTGAGTTTTCTCAAATAGCACATCTTCTCAACCAAATGAAAGTAATCTCAAAAAAACAACTTAACGATCTACTAAAAAGTTATATATCTATTAAATAAATGGAAGAACGAGCTATCCACATTTCCTCTATAAACAGGGAAAAAAGAGGAACAAGCAGACCTGGTGATTTTACTATTAAGTTTAATCCATCTCTAAACTTGACCCTGATAAAAAACACCAACTTGCTCTTGATCGGTTGTCAATGACTTACTCTTGGTATAATATTAGAAGTGATTATGGAAACAATAAAATCAAATACACTCATGATGGAAGGACTTGGCAAACAATTACTTTTACAGATGGAATGTATTCCTACTCAGATATTAATGATTACATTCATCAATATATGTCTCAAAAGTCTCATCACTCAACAGATTCGGGTGGAAAGAAAACTTATTCAATCAATCTAACTTTTATACTATCTACCTATCGAGTGTTAGTATCAATTTATGGTGATTATCAACTTGATCTGAGAGGAACAAAATTTGGAGACCTAATTGGATTTGAAAAGAAACTTATTGCAAAAACAGAGTATGGATCAAAACTACCAAATATAACAAATTCGATTGATGTTTTGAATATCAACACAAGCGCAATAACTAATAGCATTGTAAATGGAATAAATACAAATACCATTGCTGTAATACCAACAGACAATCTTACAAGGTCTTTTCCATTTACGTTTGAACCTAAAAGACCATTGTATTGTGATGTCTCTTCATTTTACATTGATGAAATGAGAATCTATGTTACAGACTCACTTGGAAGACCTGTAAATTTTAATGGTATAGATTGGTTTATGACTTTAATACTCCATTCAATGTAATATAACTATTAAAATAAAATGATGAGGCAATCAGAGTTTAAAATGAAACTTGACCCTGAATTGGGTAGATATACAAGACAACATATTTATGGAGAAGGAATGATGGATGTGTTTAAATCAGTTGGTAAAAAAATATTTGGAAAGACAATGAAAAAAGCTGCTAAAAAAGCGGCAACAACAGCTGCAACAAAAACTGGTGAACATGTAGGTAAAAAGGCTGGTGATAAGATAGTTCAAATGTTATCCAAAGGGGGGGTTAAATCCCCCCGAAAACCCCGTGCTAAAAAAGTTGAAACAATGACTCAACAAGAGATAGATCAAACATTGAATAACCTTCTTAGTGGAGGTTCAACACGTAAGAGAGAATTATATAATTATTAAAATAAAATGAAGTCATTTAGAAATCCAAAATATTTAGATAGATATGAAGATGTTGTATTTGACCTGGAACAGTCTTTAGATACAGCCCCAGCAAATAACGCTCACCAAACTAAAACAGGTCTTAGATTTGTTGCTGATAATACAGGAGAAACTACTCCTTTTGATTGGTATAACGCCAGACTATCAATGGATTTTAAAGTAAATAAGCTAGCAGATGGAGGAAACATTGCAGTTGCTGATCATAACGGAATTGTAAATGGTAGTAACTCCTTTATAGAAAAATTAAGTATCCTAGCAAATGGTAGAGAAGTTTATAGTTGTAACTACGCAAATCATGTTGTAAATATTAAAAATCTTCTTGAGTATAATCCTTCATATGCACAGAGTGTTGCTGCAAATGAATTTTATTTTCTTGATACATCAAGAAATGCAGAGGAAAGAGAATTTGAAGTTAGTGGCACAAATCAGTTAGCTAAAAGAAAAGCAACTTATAATAAAGGCTTTCATTCAAGAAAATTACTATTAGGTGTATCAGCCACAGTAAACTGTGAAATTCCTCTTAATAGATATTCTTTCTTTGAAGCATTGGAAGACAAATTACTTCCTAATACAAAAATTGAGCTAAATATCGAAATTGAAAAAGATGCAAATTTAATTTTTCAAGCCGCCGATGATTGTAGAGTTATTATAACAAGACTACAACTTTTTATTCCAAAACTTACGTTTAATTCAGAAGGACAAAAACTATACATGGAAAATTATCTTAAACCTTACAAATGCACGTATTTGAATGAAGTAGTAGAGCGATCAAATAATTCGCAGCAACAGACAGGACATTTTAGAATTACAAATGCTATTTCAAAACCAAGGCATGTATTTGTTTTTGGAATTAACACGGCAAGAATTGATGCACAAACAGCAAATCCATTTTTATACGACACTTTTAATCTACCAAATAATGCTAATATAAGAGATTGTCACCTGGAAGTTGCAAATGGAAACGAATATCCATTTATTCACTTTAAACCTTCTACAGATATGTCAAGGGTTTTTAGAAATGTAATGTCATACGTCTATGCAAATAATGATTATCAAGGTGGAACATTACTTAATATAAGTGATTTCAAATCTTTATTTCCTTTTGTTTATTTTCACCTGACAAAACAAAAAATGGATATCAAAGATGGTGTCACAAAATTAGCATTTAATTATGAATTAACTGCTAATCCAAACGCTGATTATAATATTTACGCATTAGTCTTACATGAAAGAGTAGCAGAAATATCACAACAAGATGGAAAACTATTGCTTCGAGCATAAGTGAACCAATGGATCCCTTAAATACACCACATATGATTTAATATAAGAATAAAATAAAAATGGTAAATAATTCTTTGATGAAACAAAGATCCAAAGACCGTCTTAAGACGTTAAAAACAGAAAATGCTAAGAAAGCAAAACAATTAAAGAAATTAAAGCTACAAGACCGACTTGAGACTTTGAAAAAAGAAAATGCTAAGAAAGCAAAACAATTAAAGAAATTAAAACTACAAAACCAACTTGAGACTTTAAAAAAAGAAAATGCTAAGAAAGAAAAAAAAAAAATTGAAAAATAAAATTGATATTGATATTTTTGTTAAAAATTCACTAAAAAAATATAAAGAACCTAAACCTAAACCTAAGAAGAAAAGTATATGGGATGTAATTGAATTTCCTAAACCACTTGTTATCTAAATATTATAATAAAAAATGTCATCTTATATTGAATATGGTGTAACACTTACAGATGGGCAAAAGTCAAAACTGGCTTCTGCAATATTAAATAAATCACCACTAACTCTTCGATTAAAACACTCACATCTTCGAGGTTTTGATGAGTTAATGTTAACCCAACGACAAATTTCTAAAATAAAAAAATCTATTGCAAATGGCACAGGATCAGATATAAAGATAAGTAAAACACAGATTAGACGTTCTGTAAAACATGGAGGAAACTTATTTTCATCACTCGCATCTCTTGGAGCGCGAGTACTACCTTACGCAATAAAAGGAGTTTCAAAAGTTGTTCCTGCATTAGCAACTGGTGCTGCTTCTGCACTTGGAGAAATTGGATTAAATAAAATATTTGGAAAAGGAATTACAATTCCAAAAAAGTTCTTTCCAATGTTACCAGCTATTAGAGGAGAATTAACCAAATCACAAATAGATCTAATAAACAAAATGTATCAATCAGGAGGAAGACTAGTTATCAAACCAACTCGTAAACAGATAGAAGGAGGATTTCTTGGAACTCTTGCTTCTATTGGTATTCCAATGGCAATTAGTTTAGTATCCAAGATGTTTGGATCTGGACTTCAGGTTGATAGACGTGGATCATCTAATACATCAAATGTTTACGTTCCACCTCCTCCTCCACCGCCCACACATGGTGAAGGTTATCCTTATCACTTTCCACCACCCTTTATTGGTAAATGGGAAAACCCAATTGGAATGGGAGTTAAAAAAAAAAGTCCAAATCCAAAGGTTCAGGACTACTACTAGGAAAAAACAGCCCATTCAACTCAATTCCAATTCTCGGAACCATTTTGTAATTAAACCTCTATCCAACTTTGACCTTATGGAATGGATAAAAAGACTTGGTATTAAACATTTTAGAGGAATTTATAGTCGCGATGAACTACCTCATAAGATAAAAAAAGAATGTGGAATAATTAATCTAGATGATATAACAGGTCCTGGAACACATTGGGTTTGTTATAGAAATATAGACAATGTAGTTGAATACTTTGATCCATTTGGGTTGATAATGCCAAATGAAGCATTAAAGTATTTTCATACTTCTGGAAAACGCATAGTTTACTCAATGGATGAAATACAAAATCGCAATACTGTTCTCTGTGGTTATTGGTGTTTATACTATCTGTTTGAAAGACAGCGGGGTAATAGTATTCTAAATGTAATACATAACCCTCATTTTGACAACGACAACAGTGATTTCATACAGGAGTATTTTGGAGGATAAAAATAATATTTAATAAATATTATTTTTTTTATTCACTATCCGCTGGCGTATCCTTTAGTTGCTTAACTTTCTCAACTTGTTTATTTAAATCTTTAACACTATATACTATTTCATCAAAACTACAATAAATATCAATAAGACGATAAAGTTTCTTCTTTTTATCACTATTTATTTTCAACCAAGAATAGTCCTCATCTCTAATCTTTTTCCACATCTCACATTCACCAGCCATTAGTATTCTAGAAAGATCATCATTTTTCTTTCTAAGAGTCTCAAACTCATTATTTATTTGTGTTCGTACATCTTTCTCAAAATCTTTTAGTGTTTTAACATCCATCTTTTTTTCTATCTCAGAAAAGAACTTGGCTTCCATTTGTTATATGAATAGATAATTTCCTTTTATAATATTACTTAAAGTATTTGATTTCTCACTTATTTCCATTAACAACTCAAATATTTTTATAAATCTAGAATCATTTTCCATTCTATAATGAACAGCATTTTCATAACTCATGTTTAGATTATTGTATATCTTTTGAAGTTCACTTTTAACAAAATTAGATCTAGTAGACATATTTTATCTAAACATTATATTAAATGAAAGAATCATATTGCATTGTAGATAAAAGAGTAACTCCTTGCAAGGAGCCAAGTGGTTACCAAACTGATAAAAGAGGTAGAACTCAATTCTACTGTAGATGTGCAGTTTGTGGAAGTAAAAAAGTTAAATATGTGAAAACTGGATCAGCTTCTCAAACTGGAAGTGGAAAAAAGAGAAAAACAAAAAAGAAGTCAAAAAACTAATTAGCCCGTCTGAAGGGGCGGGCGTCTTTGATACTGTAGTTGGTACTGCAGTTGACGGATTTGTTCATTATGGTTTACCTTGGATGGGTAAAAAAGCAGTTGAAATGGGACGATATGGAGCAAGTGAGTTAATGAGAAATAAAAATCTTCAGAAGAAAGCTGTAAATTATGGAATCAATAAACTCACTCCATTTATTCAAGATTCTGTTGGAACAGCAATGGACCAGCTGTCAACAAAAGTAAGACCAAATAAAAAGTATAAAACTGATAGAAAGGATTTGGACGGTGCTGGAATAGTTAATAGTGCATTAACATCAGGTGCATTTGGATCTCCGTATCATGTTGATTTTAAAAAAGGATTCCAATTATTGACTGACCCTGATTTATTTAAACAGCCAAGTGGTGATGAAATCAAAGATGCTAAAGCTCGTGTTAAGTACTACAAGGAGCAATACAAGAAAGCTAAAGCTAATGGTTACAAGGGATCGTATACAAGTTTCGTTAAAAATAAGGGTTGGGCGGGAAAACCATCTTTTACATTCCCGGGATTTGGAGGAACAATAGATATCCATAAACAGATTGGTAAATTACCAAAACCAAAAGGTGGATGGACCTTACCGGGGCATAAATATACAGGTCCTTATAATGATCTCGAAAACCAAGTAAGATACAATCCGGAAACTGGTGAAATATTAGAAATTTACGATCAACCAACTGGACCAACTGATGCTGTGGCCATGCAACATGATGTTGATTATAGTGTTTGTGGTGATGACCGAAAGTGTAAAAATAAAGCTGACAGAAAGATGGTAAAATCTTTGGATGCAATTCCTTGGAAAGAAAGGCAATGGGGGCATACTTTAGCTAGAACAATAATTAATACTAAACAAAAACTTGGTCTTGGTTTAAACGCGAGTCGGCGTTGAGTAGTGATTGGTCTCAACAATTAGCCGACGAACTTCACAAACCAATCACAAGAAACTTTCAGAAGAGATCAGTAATCTCAAACGGGGTTGATGATATCTGGGCTGCTGATTTGGTTGAAATGTAAAAGTTTAGTAAGTGGAATAAAGGGATTAAATATCTGCTCATGGTTATTGATGTGTTTAGCAAGTATGGTTGGATTCGGGGATTGAAAGATAAGAAAGCTGAAACTGTTAGTAAAGCATTTGAGGATATATTCAAAAGTAAACGTAAACCACAAATGTTATGGACTGATAAAGGTTCTGAGTTTATAAGTAAACATTTCAAAGATTTTCTGAAAAGAGATGGAATTAGGTTGTATCACACTGAAAACGAAGAAAAATCTAGTGTTGTTGAGAGATGGAATAAAACAATGAAAAACAGAATGTGGAAAATGTTTACTGTGAATAATAACACTGTTTACTGGGATAAGTTAGATAAACTAGTTAATGATTACAATAATGCGAGACATTCTAGTATAAAAATGACTCCTGTTGAAGCAAGTAAAAAGAAAAATAAAAGTAAAGTTTGGTCTAATTTGTATGGCGATTTGATTTACTTAAAACCTGGTAAATCAAAATTTGTGGTTGGTGATCGTGTTAGAATTTCTAAGTATAAGAGAAAGGTATTTGATAAAGGTTACACACCAAACTGGACAGAGGAAATATTTGTAATTGATAAACTTTTACCAACAAAACCTATTACATATAGTATTGTTGATTTGATGGGAGAAGAGATTAAAGGTTCTTTTTACGATCAAGAACTACAGAAAGCAAAACAACAAACATTTAGAATAGAAAAAATTATTAGGAGGGATAATAAGAAAAAAATGGCATTAGTAAAATGGAGTGGATATCCTGATAAATTTAACTCATGGGTAAGTTTGAAGGATTTGGTTGATTTTTAATACAAAATTTGTATTAAAAATAAAATCCTATTATTTACTCATCTTCTTCTTTATCAGATAAAATTAAGTCTTCAACTACTTGATCAGGTATCTCTTCACCCTCACTCTCTTCCTCTTCAATTGTTAGTAAAGATTCCCTAGGTTTTAATGGTTTGATATAGCACTCATGTACTTTTATTTGTAAAGATGTAACAGTCTTACTAATAAATATTCCTTCGATTATTAGTGCCATTTTAACATTGCAATATTGATTAATATATTTGAAAGGATTTAAATCCTTCTTTCCTTTTGTTTTAAATAGTGAAAGAATTTTCTTTGATTTCTCAGAGTAAATAAGTTTTGCATAAAGAACTGGTGAAGATGAGGGGTCAATTCTTGTTTTCTTCTTTCCTTTCTTATCCATATATTCTTCCTGTTTATAGTAAAATGGAGAGGATAGAGATGATGCTAGATCTGGTCCATATTCATTCTCTAAATGTTGCTGAGATAGAGTTGTTACATTATTAATAACATCAAAAAATGCTTTTTCTTTATTATTAGGTTCACTATCTTTAGCCCAAAGACATACTGGAATACTATAACCAACTAACTTACCTGTTTCTTGATTTTTCTTTTCATTAACACCAAAACTAAAAAGAACTGGAGTTTCAATTACAAGTAGTCCTTTCTTTCCATTTGGGTATTTGACTTCAATTGGAATACGTTTGTATTTAATCTTGCTATCTTTGACTTTGTACTCTTTGGCTTCATTAAAGATAATATTCTCTTGGGTAATATTTTCGTAACTGGACAGTTGCATTTTATTAATATTTAGTTAATCTTTAAATAACAATTCAATTTTATTTTCAATTGTAACTTCTATAGAATATAATCTTTCTGAAATTTCTTTTAATCCTTCTTCTAAAACTTTTATAAGTTTTTCGTTAAAATTATCAACATAATTACTATTAACATATTTTTTACCACCTAAATCAATATCATTAGATGGACTAGTAAAACCAACAATACCATTTGAACTCATTTTATTACATTTTTATCAAATCTTTAATTCACTTTTTTTCTGGCCAGAGAAGATGCACACTCCAATAGTTACTTGATTCAGGATTAGTATAAGTTAATTCTCCTGTTTGTTTTTAATCTTTGTAGCTCGAGCCCGATATTTATCTCTTCTTTCTTTATCTTTGTGAATAGTGTAATCTGGATATTTTGGTGACCCAAAGTGAACTTTCTTTCCACCTGGAAGTGTAGCCATATATTTGTTATTTTTTCGGGTTGAATAATCAAGTGTTTCTGCACCAAGTTTTTTTAGCATTTCTGGTTAATCTCTTAAACTCTGATCCTGTAACAACATATTTTTCGTTTGGAACTTAATCTGGATCCTCATCATGTCTATAACCATCATCAACTATAAAATCTAAATCCTCTTTTGTAGGAGTAGTTTCTCTTGATCTTGGTTCCATTTTTATTAGTTGGTTATATTAATTAAATCATTTTTAAAACTTGTAACAAAAATGTTATAAGTTTAGAAATCACTAACACTATCAAGTAATATACTTAACGTCTTAAAATAACCATCATTACTATCATCACTATCATAATTTTCATCACAATCACAATCATAATCTTCATAATCAATATCAGAATCTTCGTTTTTTATTTGACAATATGTTTTTTTAAAAATATCATAAAATTCAATAAATCCAGGATAAGGTTTACCATCAACCAAAATCCTCAACTTTTCCATCAATATCATAAAATTTAACATCCCTATCACCCCTATCACCCATATCACAAAAAGCATCATAACGTAATTTATAATATCCAAATTTTTCATTAATAAAATCTATATTATAAATAATATCACTTGGTAAAATAATATCACTAATATTCTTTAATTTACCTTCTTCTTGTTTTCTAAGAAAATTTTTCATGATATTCTTAATTATAGTTGATGTTTTACTCTCAAATAATCCATGATTTAATGTATCCAGTTTTTTAATCAAAAACTTTAATTGACTATTTATTCCTTTTATGAAAAGATACTCTCTTATATATTCCTTTTCAAAATTTGGGATTTTATTATTATTCAATTTAATGAATTTCTCAATAGTTGAAAAGTGCGCCAGATATGCCATTTTACTAACTACTGAAATCCCTACCTTTCGATACCTGAAGGCTTGGTCTGTTCCAGGCTCCGAGATAGTCGGGAAAGCGCGAACAAGAATATAAAACGAGAGGAAACTGGGCAGAGGAAGGTTTTCCCGCCACCTCCCCGTTTCTTAGATCACGCGCTCGGGCATATTTTCGCGTGTCACTATAATGTCATCACCGATCTGATGAAATAGGCTACTGAAGCCTGAAAAAGGTACACCTTTGGGGCGATGCCTTCCCGTAACTTGAGATCAGGCTCTTGGTAAAATTTTGTAAGACAGCATATCTAGCCGATTTTTTGAAAACCAACCTAACGAAATTTGCAGTCATAAATCATAGTAACGAAGGAAAAGGAAAAGAGAAAAAGAAAGAGCGAGGAGAAGAAAAAAAGGCAATGGTTGCACTCTTAGTTTTTATAATAGCTACTTTGGAGAGTGTTTTTGGCCGAAAAAAACTGTTCGACTAAAAGGTCCATTTGGCGATAACGTTATCAAAAATCCGGCTGAGGGACCTTTCAGATAAAACGCAAGTACCGTCAGTGTACCGTAACACAACCCAGAATCTCTGCCTCTGTGACGTTCACATTCCATTCAGTGCTGAACACAGGTAGCCAAAGCTCACAACAACATACGCATGCTTTAGCTTACTTAGCTAATTAATTATTCATACAGCAAGAAAATTATAAGACGTACGGAGAAATATTTTTTGCTCACTAAATTAGCAAAATCACGGTACATTGAATATTGCTTTGAAACTTACCTTTAGCGTCTTCTTGTTTTTCTTTGTACTCTGACTGCATTTTTCACCCAGATGACAGTAGAGATACTACTGTCTCCCTAACTGGGTGAAAAACTGTCGTTCAAAAAAAGGCATTAAAAAATGCCTAGGAGGTCTGAAATGCAGTCAGGATACAAAGAAAAACAAGACGACGCTAAAGGTAAGCTTCAAAGCGATATTCAATGTACATTTTGGTAATTTAGTGAACAAAAAATATTTCTCCATACAACGTCTCATAATTTTCTTGCTGTATGAAAAATTAATTAGCTTAGATGGGAAGTGTTGTTTTCGGGTTCTTTGGCATCCTAAGAGGCCTGAAATGCAGTCCACACACAAATAAACATAGCAAAATACTAGTGGGAAAAATTTAATGTACGTTTCGCTCAATTATGGAGAAATAGGATAATTCTCATACAACGTCTTATAACTATTGTCGTATGAATAATTAATTAGCTAAGTAGGATAATGTTGTTCTGAGCTCTCATACAATGATAGCCCGCGTATAAGAACCTGAATTTTTCAATTTAGCCTAAATAGGTTCTTATATAAATGGTACTTAAAGCAAATTTAGGCTACTGTAAAATTCGAACTTCGGCCTGACACGGTACCTCATCGATTTGGCTGATTTTTGGCATGTAGTCTTAGAATGGTGTCCTAAATACTGAATGCATATTCTAAGGTTCGAATTCTCGTTGGTTTCAAAGATACAGGAATGACAGTTTTGACGAGGCCTCGAGCGGCCGCCATATTGGTGAACTGAAGGAGATTTACAGTAATTAATTCTAGCCTTATCATTAAAATAACTTAATCGTGACTCATACAGTTGCAAAGAACTATCCTTCCTCCTTTCATTTACCTACTCTTATCTGAAAATGGTTAAGCCTGAGCTACGAACGGCTATAACTTCTCACAGCACTTTTTCGGTACTTAAAAGGTACACAAATTTGGTAGAAATTGGAAGGCCAATATCACCCATGCCACATCGATTTAGACTAAGCCATTTTAACTAAACATAGTTTGTTTATAGATAAGTTAGATTGTTGAATAAAATAATTGGGCAAATGCAACGGAACAGAAATATGATTGCATGAATGCGCAGTGGTTCAGCCACTTGGCCGCTAAAACTTCGAAACAAAATTCGGTGAATATTTGAAAAGAAAATTCTTTAAAAATTTATCGTGCCTCTTAAACCCTACCTATCGCTTAAAAAACCCTCCCTTGTAATGTAAACAGATGATCTTTTGATTCTGATCTTGCGAAGAGCAGAAATATGCGCTAAAATGAAAATTATAAATTTTGTTACACACGGTACTAGCTCAAGTTCGCTCTTCGATTTCCCAGACCAATCGGGAGCCGCTCGTGTACTGCACAGTTACAATTTTCTCTGTAGTATTTCGCTGTATACAGCGACAAATTACATATTTTCTTAGGCAAAGATAACGCAAACGTTGTCAATTTTAATCAAAAGGCTAGAAAAACCAACCGTGCACTGTAGCTTTATGCAAATTGTATGGTATTCGATAATTACACGTGTAAACAGGAACCTACCTTTGCTAATGTACACTGTTTGGCAGATCTTTCCAGCGTAAGATATAAAACTAGTACATGAAATGAAATTAAAGAACTCATCAAGTCAAATTACCTGATCGTACCGTCATTACTGAATAATAAGTCCGCAAAATATGACATGGAATGATCGGTGGGAGACGAAGCTATTTTTAGGAGGACAGGGAACTGCACGCTGGAACGGAACTGAAATGAACAACCTCAATCAAGTTCAGTCTTCTTGACGCTATTAAACGTTTCACCCGAATTTGAACAGGAAGTTGTTTTATATTTTCTTTCTCATTCTTGCATGTATTCTGCAGTTCGCCCACTATTTTTTCGTAACTTTTAATTTTCTAGCTAACTGGAACCTGTAAGAACTACCAACCCCCTCCCCCCTCCCCCTCTTTGAGTGAACTTTCATTTGGTCTGATTCACAATAATTTTCGAACGGTGACAAAGTGAAATTTGAAATGACATTTTATTTAGTATTTTTAAAAGCTCCTTCTTTTTTTCCCGATAGCCAGGAATGTTTTGAACGTAAAGGCTCAAGTGGCGGTGTTTTTCACGACTCTGCTTGTAGACTGACCTCACCACCAGTACCACGGACATAAAATCTGATCGGAGAGGGTCATACAGTAACTGATGGGTCTCTGAAAAGCGAAATGCAGTCACTTTGGGGCGAGTAGGTTATATAGATGATGAACTCATTGTTTATAACCCCATAACCGTATCCCAAAAGTCGAGCCAGCCCGGGGCGAGCGAACACAATTTTGGGGCCACTGGCCACGCCCATATGTTTAGCGGGAAATTGGTTGATTAGTCAAATCTCCTTAACTCCACGACCATGCACCTTTCCAAATATAGCCCTTCTAATCATCATATAGTTAGGGCCTCCCGTAAGCATTTGCAACTATTTTGATTCGTAGAAGACTGTTTAACAGTTTTCATTACTTTAATGTCTCGTAAACAACACGGGGTACATGTTCTGATCTCTCTCCCCCCCCCCCCCCCCAACCCTTCCCCCATCCATAACAAAAAATTTTCAGACCAACACTGAACTGCATGAAGGTATGTACAAAAATATGACCATCTCGAGGCAAGGTTCATCACTGTAACTAACCACATAAAAGCCTTTTCGTTGTTTGCCATCGACTGATTCTGTTCTGAATACTAAGGTCCCATAAACAACGCCACGTTTAGAAAGAGCCCGCCCTTTTCAATCCAAGAAAACCCAAGTAGCGATTTCACCAACGGACATAAGCCGTAAGAAAAGGACCGCGTCAAATAGTTCATGAAATCACAAACGCCTCATGACACCTTTAATTCACTCTTTCTTCGATAAACTAATTTTTAATTTTTTAAGCATAAATGACATCAGAATGCGCGATTATGAGGATTGTAGCTTATGAAAAGAAAATTTAACACCTGATGCACATGAAAGCGTCTAAGAAGGGGACTAGGGGGAATTAGGAACATTGTGCTTACCGCTGGAAAAATATTGGCTAGTTCTTTGAATAGACTCAATTAAAGCCGTTTTTGTTCAGTAAGGAGCTGTTAGATGGGGGGAAAGCTACATAAAGTAGATCGCATCAGAATACGGTATAGGACTAGGCTCTCAAAATCGATAAGCTGAATGCAAGACCAATTATTATGTAAAACAGAGAAAAATTCCTTGAGGGAAAAAAATTATGGCTAGGGAAAAGACCCGAATGTGGAAAGTTAGGATGGTAGCTTCTTTTCAGGTAATCGATCATTTACGTTAACTTCCACTATCCGACGGGCATATCGGAAAGACTGAATGGGTGAGAGTATAACACATTCAAGAAGAAACAAATTTGTGATTTTTCACAACTCAATAAAATAACTAAAATTGTGTACTACTCAGTTATACAAGATTTTTGTTTTCAATTTCAGATTTTTACGATGGGGCATTAGCCCCCGTACTCACTAGACACTACTTTACAATCATCGTGTTAAAATCAGTGAAATACTCCAAAACAATTTGGATTCCTACCCTTATACCTTTATTAAAAATTAAAGTTGGGAAGTTTGTTGTTTTCTAAAAGTAGTTTGAACAGCCGAACGACATTTTTTTACACGGAGTGGGGAAGGCAAAGCTTCACTTATCTCTTCTAAGGTAGAAAGTGTCAGCAAAACGTGAGAGTCGTCCTTGAGGGTAAAGTGTCTAACCTAATTTTCTCACCGATTGCAAGTGCCATTTCATCCACGCATAACCTCACCTAGCTAACAGAATTAGCAAATGTAGTGGGGAAACGTTGCGAGAGAACTGAGTAAGATGTTAGGGTAAATTTTGGAAATTTTCCGCACACCTGGAAAGTCCCGGCTACGCTCCTGATAGAGACTTTTGCTGGAGAGAAATTGAAACATGTTCGCTAATATAGTGACGACCAGAAAGGACAAGCCATAGGATAGTTTCAGAAAACCACCCATTAAAATAGATCACGAAGTTGTCGCGGCGGAGGATGAACTTGAAGGCATCTAATGAAG
>OZ037997.1:32688585-32723585 GCA_964035705.1 Porites rus | reverse complement strand
ATTTACTGTTTGATCATTTTTGTGACAACAACAACTATTCTAAAGATATAAAGCTATAACCGAAGACCAGAGGAAAGTTGCCGCATGGTGCTGCCAAAACAGCCTTCAGATTAACCCGGATAAGATGAAATTGCTTTTAATTGGCACCCGTCAAATGCTTCAAAATATGCCTGCAGATCTGGATTTACATGTTACTTTTATAATACTTGGGAAAGAGTTGTGTCTGGTTGTTTCAGTGAAGGACCTTGGAGTGCATATGGACGCTACAATGAGTTTTGATGAACATATTACAAGTATTACATCTTCTTGCTTGTCAAGTTTAAGTCAAATTAATAGGGTAAAACATCTTTTGGACAGAAACACCCTATTAAACATTATCAATGCACTGGTCTTTAGCAAACTTGTTCGTCCATCTGGTCTAGTATGACAAAGAAGAATATCAACAAATTACAGAATGTCCAAAACTTCACAGCTAGGATTATAACCCGTTTGCAGAAATTTGATCACATTACCCCTGTGCTTAAAGAAATGAAATGGTTGTACTTCGAATCCATGCTTATCTACAGGGATTGCATACTGGTTTTTAAGTGATTAAGGGATTGGCCCCTGACTATCCTGCTAACAAGTTCAAAAAGAGGTCTGAAATCCACAATAAAGACACACGGAACAAGAATAAGATAGACATTCCAGGGTACAGAAAGGCCACAGGCCAAAGAACCTTCCACTATTGAGCGGTTTCACTGTGGAATTCCTTACCAGAAAGGCTCACTGAGCTAACAAACCTTGTATCAATTCAAAAAGGAACTTATGCGTCATTTATAAAGAGAATTTTAGAAGCTTTGTTGTAAATATATTGCCTTGTTTATTCTTGTTATATGCATACGATTTTAATCATTTCTTAATATTTTATAGTTTTACATATTTTATTGACTATTGTAATTACTTTGAAAAGCCAGAATTTGGAAAGTAATAAAGTTGTTATTATTATTATTATTATTCTCCTTCCTCACCTCCTCTCCATACTGAAATTGTGGTTCAATTTTATCTTTGGTCTAAATTTTATTTTCTTTTGTTTCACACTTATCATACATTACCATACCCAAAAACCTACCTACCTTGGCAGCATGGGAAATTGCCTGTCAAGGAAAGCAGAGATGCCAACTTCGGTTGTAGATTCTGGAGACTCTTCGTTTTTTACTTCCCCCCTCCCCCACTGTCAACAGCCCCACTACCCCCACCACCCCTCCTCCACCCTGCCCCCAAATTGACTCAGCCACCTAAGGGAATTAAGTGAAGTCTTACATGAAGCAAAATGCTATCAAAATCCACCCCTCCTGGATCCGGACACTTACAAATAATTATACAACCAATTATTGTTGACAGCAACTCCATACTCATCGTGCTCCTTAATAATTGAGTAACACAAGAAATCAAAAGAGGAAATTAATTTTTTTATCTCAAGAAATTTTTGTTTTCCATTTGTTTCAATGTCATTAGCATACATTACCATACCCCAAAACAAAAGAAAAACAAAAATTACCTGAGATAAAAAATTAACTCTCAAAACATTTTACAAATGAGATAAACGATGAAAAATTAAACACAAGCTTGCTGTGCTAATTTAGGATGTCCTGCTGGGTGGTACTATTTTCTTTAAGGGACGTGTCAGAAATTAGCAGGGGGGTGGAAACAGAGGGAGGGTCACAACTTTTTGAGACTCAGAAAAGGGAGGAGTCATGAAAAATGGGCAGTTAAAAGGGGAAGGGTAATGCAAATATATGCCTGTGATCATAATTATAAAGGTTCACCCACAGAAGAAAAAGGAAGTGCTTTATTAGGTAAAGAAACCTGGGAGAAATAGGAGAGTCGAGTGATCAGCTGTCAGAATCAGAGTCGGACTCTTAATGCTGTCATCTATGTATCTTTATAGCATTACAAAGAACAGGTTAGAAATATATTTTGAGTTTTCATAATACTGACTCACCTTAGTTTATTGCAAGAGCTAGATTTTATCATTTATACAAGAGGGGGAGGGTCATGATGTATAAGGCCAAGCTCAAGGGGAGGGTTAGCAAATTTCACTCCCATTGCAAGGGTGGGTCACCTCATTTCCAAACCCAAATTTAAAATTCCCACCCCCCTCCCCCCTGCTAATTTCTGACAAGTCCCTTAGCTTATACCATTCAAAAGGACAGGACAATTTTCAAGAATAAAAATCACTCCTGTTCGGTTATCCTTGGATTTCAAATGTCAAACCAGAAAAAAGGGTTTTGCACTTCCCCATCACTGTTATACCCGAGTAGTCCCGATAGAGTGTCCCCCTGGGTGGACATTCTTAGGTGATTACAACAACAAGGAATGAATAAAACTATCTTTGTTCAGCTGTCGCCAGTCAGTACGAAAAAGCCTTTAGAGAGCAAAGTATGTATTACAATGTAACAATAACAAGCTGCATGTCATGTAGTAATACATGCAACCAACTGCTGACATAGTTTAGAATGTCCTGCTAGGCGGTACTACTTCCTTGGATATCTGGATAGTACAGGCCAAAAGGACGAGGCATTTTTTATGAAAACAAGCATTCCTGTTTAGTTACCCTGGCCTTTTAGAAACCTAAAGAATCACCGTTTAACAATAAAAAACCCAGATATAATATTCCTCCTAACAAATGTTGCTAAAACTCAGGAAGTCCTGCTGGACGGTACTATTTTCTTAGGTAATACCGGCCAAAAGGACAGGGTCACTTTTATGAATAAAAATATTCCTAAAGAGTTATCCTAAGCTTTTAGAAACCTAAAGAAATCAAGTTCTACAACACAGTTTAGCAATGAAAGCTAGAGGTGATGTACATACCAGCAAATGTTGCTATAATTTAGAATGTCCCGTTGGACGGTACTATTTTCTTCGGTAATGGCGGCCAGCGGGACAAGACAAATTGATAAGACATTTTTAGAAGGATTGCTTACTATACAGGTCAAAGAACTCTGCAAAAGTCACAATAAACGCAAACTTCGTCAACAATACCGTAAATCACGCTTCTCTGGCGATAAAACGGCTCCTTTGGCTGTCAGTTTTCACCCACTTGAGCCGCCATATTGGATGTTTTCGAGAATTTCCGAGTCGGCCCAAATCGGAAACTCGTTCCTAGTACTCCTCGGCTGTCCTTTTGGACGGTATGATTTAGGCACAACCAAGACTCAAGACCATCAAAAACATGATGTATAGAATTCCCACAAAACCGGCTGGTTTGATCAGGATCACAACTTATGATAGTTCAGAACAGCTGAATGTTTTCAATTTGTGAAGTTTACTGAGAATATGGGACTGCCGACCATTTAGTGTTTTGAAAACGTTGACCGGCAGTCGAGCTGAAAAAAGTTCTAAGTGTCACAAAACACTGGGTGCGATCCATTCAACCAAAATTTCTGGAAATTTCGGTCCAAAACACAATGGATCGGTTCGGTCCAACCGGAAAAGTTTCGAAAAAACTGGTCCACCTTTTGAGGTGGTCCTCTTTTCCCGGTCGGACCGGTCTGGATTTTGGTTGAATGGATCGCGCCCACGGTTTCGTCTCCTGAGCCCAGCGCAAACCAAACACTTGGCTTGTCTTAATCGACATATGATAATTTAGATTAGCTAGAATCTTTCCATTTGGTGAAATTTACTGAGAATATAGGACTGCCGGCCATTTAGTGTTTTGAAAACCTTGACCGGTTACCGGCCATATAGCCACAGCGCTTAATATTTGAAATGGTTAAACTGCTGAAAATCAAGAAGAATGACTTTTTTCAATGAGACAGCATTACTATTTTGGTGTCACGCACTGTGAAAACTCGGAAGTTCAAATTGCTGTATTTTCGAAATGAATCATGCCTCGGGGCTGGAAACTTTTATTTTCTATTTATCCTCAACCTAGTGTAAATAAGAATTCGTAAAACCTCGCTTTTTGGCTTTGCAATCTGATGACGTCACTGTGAAAACCATCATTTATTTTTTTCAATATTCACATTGTAAACTAGTATGCCAAATGCTCTTAGGCATCATGTGGGCAAATAAATTATGCATCTATCCATCTATGGCAATGATGCCCACAGGCGGCCCAAGCTCATTACGTGAACGCGGACGTGACTCTTGCTTGCGAGCGGCGTTGTGTTGCAAACGGTTATTTACAACATGTTATGGTTTTAAATAAAATCGACGTACCTTATTGCTTTGTTGTATTCTTTCATAACTTATCATTTTTTAATGGCTTTTATCTCGTTTTCAGTTCTTGACTTTCGTCTACAATGGATAATGTATATCAACTCGGCCTCAGGTCTCAGACCATAGTTGGTGGATGTCATTTCTTGTTCTTTTTGTTCTCCTGGCCATTTGTGATTGGTTTCCTGAAGGACTACCATGACAAGGACAGGCTGACATTTAACTGTAACCCCAAACCTAACGACTTCACTAGACAACGTTGTTATGACAACTACACTTCTGCTGTGAGTCCAGGTTTAACTCCATTGGATTTTGCTGGTATGAACTATGGTGCGCTAGGATTTCTCTGGTTGTTTTTTATACTTATGGGTGCCATGACTTTACGACGGATTGACAGAGAGCGAAGTGAACAAGGGAAAACAAACCAGTGGAAAAAGTTCATGAGGAGATTCGTTTATCACGTTTGCGCTCAGCTTGTTGTTCTCAGTGTCATGATGGGGCTGTTCTGTGCTTACCAGACCATACACCTTCCTTCAGAGTACAAATGCTGTCAGAAAAACATGACGCTCACTTCATTCAACCAAAGGCCAGTTAATATGACATGCAATGACTTACGATACAAAGAGAAATCAAAACTAAACATTGCTATTATTGTCATTATGACAATTTCTATTGTATTCTGTTTATTGACCCTTATTCACTTAGGAGTAACAAGACGAACAGGACAGCTATTGCCAGAACATCTACTTGGAGATATTTTTGAAAGGGAAGATGGAAATGCGGAAAGGGTTACTTTAAGAGGTGAGGACATTTATATAAGTTGGAAAAATGATATAATGAACCAGTTTCAGCGATCGAACTTTAATTCGATATTTGCAAAGAAAGACGTAAATGAGTTATACATCATCAGTTTATTTCTATTTAAGTTTTGTAGGTACGACGTAGGGGGATTAGCTTGGTTTTTATGAATTGAATATCAAATATGGATACAATTGTTTTCTTTTTTAATAAACCACGAAAGTGATTAACCTGTGTACGGCAGCCCCCTCCCCTCAAACAAAATAGGTGAGGGGCGGCTGTACACAGGCTATAAGGCGATCAAACCTCGTATGCAGTTTGGTTGATATTGTGAAAAAAATCTATAAAAAGGTGTCCTACAGGATTTTTTCTGTTAACTCTTTGACTTGTAAACGTACAAATTTATACGCAAGGACCCTCACGTTATTGTGGCTATCCATCACGAGGAAAAAGGACAAGGGGCTGGGTTTCATCTACGCTCTTCGGCTCGTCGACTACTTGAGTTCTTTTCACAACTTGGAGCCCATTTTGAACTCGAGGATATTCATTTGTAAGAAGCGCTGAATACCAGACTGTACACTGTGTGTACTTGTTTAAGTAAGTAAGTAAGTAATGCTCTCCCTTGGCTTTTTCATACTAGATCATACGCAGATAAGATCACATATCCAGAATTTTCTAACACATCTATTTAGGACCATGTAGCCCTGGTTGAATCACGAGGAAGGTAACTTTGTTCTCCCGTCTGAAAAATGGCCACCTTGTCTAGAAGGAATCTAGATATATATACTAACACAAAGGCCTCGTGTTCTTTTGGTTCCTAGGCCGGGGGTCGTTCTTTCATCGATTACATGTACCTAGTCCATATTGGTACTTAATTTCGCGCTTTTTCGCGATTGTAAAAACGAATTTAGGATCCCCGAATTTAAATCCTCGCGAAATTCTATACCCAAGTAGAAAATTCACTGAAAAGAAAATTGATCAACATGTAATAACAAAACATATACAGGATAAATACACAATCTGGTTTTAGTGGTTCAGTTTTTCAGTTGTGACATAACGTTAAAACACTTAAAAGTTACTTTTTAAAATGTATGTGTTTTGCTGAGTCTAATTTGTCTAAAAGTTTAAACAAGTTCAGAGTCATTTCGAAAAATAAAATGAAGTCGAGAACGCTTAAATCGAGAAATTTAATGCCCTTTTTTCAGAGTTGAAGTCGCGAAAATAAAACACCACGAATTACTGTTTCGCCAAAATTGCAAAATTAAGTACCCGCGAAAGTAAAGTGCCAATAATGTGCTTCATCGTTTTCCAATATGGTGCCGGAAGATTTCCAATTCGTTTTATAGTATGGTGGCTGTTTTATTTAGCTTGCTGCATTTTTTATGTTCTTCTCAGCAGTGAATAGCTACTCAATGGCATTGAAAGCGTCAGTCATGGAACAAACGGAATTTCAGCCGAAACTGTTTGATCAGGCACCCGCTATTTCCTGCATGAGAACGGACGACATATTCACTAATGTTCTTATACAACATGGACGAAAGACCGTTGAATATGACGAGAATACTGGAAGAAGGGATCGCTTAACTCGCTACGGTCAAGTAAGCGGCAGACGAATCGAGCAATGTAGTGAAATATTTATTCGCTTTACAAACGATGATGGTAATCCCAAATCTATTCTTGTCACTGGAAAAGCGGGGATTGGGAAAACTCTCTTTTGCCAAAAGCTGTTTCGAGACTGGGCTGATAATAGATTATTTCAGACACAAACGAATCTGCAATTGCCCGATTTTAAGTTTGCGTATTTGTTAACATTCAGGAACTTGAATTTACTTGGTGACGAGGAATTGACTGTGAAAGAAATTTTAGAGCGCTGTTCCTTTTTGGACGACCAATGCCTACGCAGCAATATGGATACGTTTCCTTTGGAATATATCCTCGATCATTCCGAGGAGGTCTTGATTATTATTGACCGTTTTGACGAGTATTTTAATCAAGGACAAGATTATATTGCCGGTGACTACCATGAAGAATATCCGAATTGCTCTGAACGGAAAATGAAGATAGCAGCATTTTGTGCCAAAGTAATAAGAAAGAAAATCTTAAAACAGGCAACTATCATGATCACGTCAAGACCTGATGAATCTGACAAGCTGAGTAGAATTGAATTTGATCGAATTGCAGAAGTTACAGGATTTTCTGAACAACAGGTTACAGAATATATCGAAAGGTATTTCCGACGAAACGAAAGCTTTAAAAGAACTGTACTCGAACACATCACGAAGAACGAGAATCTTGTCAGTTTTGCTCACATTCCTGTACTTTGCGCCCTTATGTGTTCTTACTTTGAGTACATTCTTAAGAAATCAGAAAAGTTAAAAGATCTCCCTGTTTCAGTAAGTGACCTGTATAATGAGGTGCTAAATATTTTTGAGAGAAATCACATCGAAAAGAGAATTCCCAACTTCAAGCAAAGCACTCTGGATATACTGTCAAAGTTTGCGGCTGATTTGCTTTTAAAGCGGAAGTATCTTTTCGAGGAAGAAGAAATGTTGAGGTTCACTTCAAAAGAAGTCGTTGAAAATCTAAGAATGAGCGGCCTTCTACATTGTGGTCCTCCTTTTAATGCGTCGTTGTCAAAAACAAGAAAATACTTTTGTTTTAGTCACCTAACTCTTCATGAGTATCTAGCTGCTTGTTGGTTTGTAAAAGAAAAGAAGATTCCCTCGTTTGGAACTGTGTCCACAATGGTTATTCAGTTCATAGCGGGTATCCTGTCAAAGAGCAACGATAGCGTCCTCATGGATGAATTGATGAAGAATCTTTCACTCCAGTTCAATAGAGAGTATCTCCTAAAAGCAAAGTGCCTCAATGAGTATCAAAACAAAGAGTATGCTAAAAATTACTACCATCAGTTAGGCGCTGCTCGTCATGAAAACCTAGAGTTGTCTGACATGAATGATGTGGACACTTTTGCCTTATTGTTTTTGATGGACGTCTTTAGTTCACTGAATGAAGAGAAAACTACTCACCCGAACCAAGCGTTATCTGAACAACCATCCATCTGTGTAAAGAGTCTTACTATCTGTGAATCATCGCTGACCCTTTCTGGAGTCAAACGGGTTTGCCATTTTTTACGGTCAAATGTCTGTGCCGTCGCTAAACTAAGACTAGAGTCTTGTGGTTTGAGCGACGAGTGCGTTCAGTGTATTTGCAGGTTAGTGTCTACTACTCTATTCCACCAACGTTTGTTTTGTAATCTGGGCAGTGTAGCTAGTCTGAGTGAAACTCTAAAACAATCGACCTGTCAACTAACCACACTAGATCTGAACGGAAATCAGATCACCGATGCTGGTGTTGCTAGTCTTAGTGAAGCACTAAAACAATCGACCTGTCAACTGACCACACTGGATCTGAGTGATAATCATATTACCGATGCTGGTGTTGCTAGTCTGAGTGAAGCACTAAAACAATCGACCTGTCAACTAACCACACTGTATCTGTACAGCGATCAGATCACCGATGCTGGTGTTGCTAGTCTGAGTGAAGCTCTAAAACAATCGACCTGTCAACTAACCACACTGTATCTGGACAGCAATCAGATCACCGATGCTGGTGTTGCTGATCTTAGTGAAGCACTAAAACAATCGACCTGTCAACTAACCGCACTGAACCTGAGTTATAATCAGATCACCGATGCTGGTGTTGCTAGTCTTAGTGAAGCACTAAAACAATCGACCTGTCAACTAACCACACTGTATCTGTACAGCAATCAGATCACCGATGCTGGTGTTGCTAGTCTGAGTGAAGCTCTAAAACAATCGACCTGTCAACTAACCACACTGTATCTGGACAGCAATCAGATCACCGATGCTGGTGTTGCTAGTCTTAGTGAAGCACTAAAACAATCGACGTGTCAACTAACAGACCTGGGTCTGAGTATTAATCAGATCACCGATGCTGGTGTTGCTAGTCTTAGTGAAGCGCTAAAACAATCGACGTGTCAACTAACAGACCTGGGTCTGAGTGATAATCAGATTACCGATGCTGGTGTTGCTAGTCTTAGTGAAGCACTAAAACAATCGACCTGTCAACTGACCGCACTGAGGCTGAGTGATAATCATATCACCGATGCTGGTGTTGCTAGTCTGAGTGAAACACTAAAACAATCGATCTGTCAACTGACCACACTGCATCTGAGTTATATGCAGATCACCGATGCTGGTTTTGCTAGTCTTAGTGAAGCACTAAAACAATCGGCCTGTCAACTAACCGAACTGGGTCTTAACTCTAATCAGATCACCAATGCTGGTGTTGCTAGTCTTAGTGAAGCACTAAAACAATCAACCTGTCAACTAACCAAACTGTATCTTAACTCTAATCAGATCACCGATACTAGTGTTGCTAGTCTAAGTGAAGCACTAAAACAATCAACCTGTCAACTAACCAAACTGTATCTTAACTCTAATCAGATCACCGATACTGGTGTTGCTAGTCTAAGTGAAGCACTAAAACAGTCGACCTGTAAACTTACTGAACTAGGTCTGGCATGCAATCAGATCACCGATGCCGGTGCTGCCAGTCTGGGTGAAGCGATAAAACAGTCAACGAGTCAACTAACCACGCTACATCTGACATCTAATAAGATCACCTATTCGGTTGCTGCTAGTTTGTGTGGAATGTTAAAACGATTAACCTTTTAAATAACGTTTCCCAACCTTATTGTCACTCTGTGATATGAGTGATAGGCACAGTCTCGCCAAGTGGAGAACTGGGAGCGGGCGTTCGGGGTTTGGAGTGTAAAGCCCAACAGAGCGAAGTTAGTCTGGCTGCGTTTGTACTCCCGTGGGAAGTTCGTGCTGAAAGCAAGCAACTGGTCTAGAAGTATTAAGAAGACCTCAAATAACAACAAAAATCTTGTTGCCAGTTTTGTAATCCGCACCGACACTTTTCGGGCGGGGGGGGGGGGGGGTGTGGTTAAAAACTTAGCCTAACAGACTATGCATGAAAGCGAGGTTGGGGAATAAAATGTCTTTAAACTTTACAAACTGTGGGTATAATGACACCAAAATAACAGGAGATGTAAAACTCGATGTTGTCAGTTTTTTTCCATAGCCAATGGGACACTCCACCAGTCACGTGACGAAGCGAGCATTAAGGACCGGTCAAAAATTTTACAAACCAGCACATTTCTGTGTTACTTTGGTCACGTGATTAGACACGTAATATCCCAGAGAATACCTGATTCAGCCATAAGTGAGTGAGCGTTACCTAAGGCCATAACTGACGTCATTGAGGTTCATATTTCCTCTCATTTTAGTTTCGTTTTATCCACAGTTGATAGCGTTATAATGCGTTTGTTGCTCAGCCTCGCTTTCATGATAGCTTTGTGACGTGAGTAGAGGCAGCGTTCCACTGGCTTAAGCAAACACTCACAACATTGCGTTTTATATCCCCGTTATTTTGGTTTTGGTTTATTCAGTTAAAAGAACTATGAGAAGCTTTATTTTGCAGCCTTGTTTTCATGTTAGATTTGTCACGTGACTAGTGTCGTATCCCATAGGCTTAGGCTAACACTGGAAACATTGAGTTGTATGTCTCCTGTTATTTTGGTTTCGTTTTCTCCACAGTTAATAAAGGTATAAGAAGTTTTATTTCTCAGCCTCGTTTTCATGCTAGCTTCGTCATGTGACTGGTGGAGTGTCCCATTGGCTATGGAAAAAAACTAACAACATCGAGTTTTACATCTCCTGTTATTTTGGTGTAATTTTATCCAGTAGTTTTAAGACATTTTATTCCCCAACCTAGTTTTAGTGCATAGTCTGTTAGGCTAATTTTTTGAACGTCTGTGACAGCCACAAGATTCTTAAACGCAACTTGAACTTTAGTTTCTACCAGAAACTTAAGAGAACTCCGTTACAGATCGATCCACGACAAAAAGAGCGCACACTGGTATGTTGAAACTGCTTATATAACCAGAAGACAAAAAACCTGTTTATCCAGTTCTTATCTTGTCATAGAAAGTTCTAGAAAAGATTACGTCATATTCTAATTGGGTCCTTGAAATAAACAAATAGTCATAACAAAGTACTTAGCGTAAACGCGTCTGTCCTATTGCGAGTGTTTCTTCCTCAACAAGGCCATTATTCGAAGGAAGTGATATATTGATTATTTCAAATGTTGCTCACTGGAAGTCAAATAAACTGAACATGGGCTTTTCAAGTGTTCCAAATTTAGTTCCTTGATAAATTTTCAGAGCTTGAATCGTCACAGATCAGTTTTGCTGGATCTCCTTGTACTTCAACTTGACAGAAGGGGATAAAAGAAAGAGAAGATGGCGAGAGGGGCGGGGGAGGGGCAATCAATCGAGGGAGGCGATTATTTCAAGTATTTCCGTCAAAGGGAGGCGATTAATCGAGGGACGGCTAATATTCGAGGAAATACGGTATGAGCAATTAGTAGGAGGGGAATTGTACAGCAAGGAAGTTTTTTTGGTTCTTTTTTCCTTTTGTTTTCTATGAAAGTATCCGGTGCTCACGCTCATAGTAGCTGGGGAAAATCCCCGGCCCCCGGCTCTTTGTGACAGCCCTGGGTTTTAGTTGTCAAGGTTTATCTAAGTCCCTTTTCGTATATTAGTATCACAACGGCTTAAATTAATTATGGCTGCATGGTATCTTTTAATAATTGCATCAGTAGGAATGGTCCTAGTTATTGTTGCATTAATTTTTTTCAAACTTCGTACGGTTAATTATAATCTTAGAGGTTCAGGCACTAAGCTTCAGCAAAATATTTTCAGTAGTAAGTAGCACCTGCTTTGTAATTATAGCCAGCCACCTTACCATCCTGGGATACCATCCAGTGCCAGAAATTCTGGTAGTGTGAAATGTTTGAGAAGTATATACCTGATAAACTAGATCTCGTGCAATTAATATATAGCTAATTACTATAGCAGCTGGAATGTGGTGCCGTATTTACATTACTTATATCATTATCTTATAGTTGTTAAATTCATGAACTTTTTATCTTTTTCAGTATGCACATTGTAAGCTAGTATTCCAAATGCTCTTTGGTATCATGTGGGTACTGAAATAAACTATGCATATATCCATCTACGGCTGTCATGCCAACTCAAGTGAGCTTCTGCAGAAAATGAAACGTAAAGAAAAAGAATAGCCAGTTTTAATAGGGAGCAGACAGAGAAGCTCGTCAGAGGCACCCAACGACGGCTTCCTCCTAAATACATTGAAAACAGTTTTTAGGCTATCCAGAGTATTTTAGATCACTAGAAGTGCATTTTAAGCAGCGCTATATAATTTGTATCTGTTCTGTCATCCTAGGACAACTCAAGTCTTTTCGAAATTATTAGGGCTTCAGTACTACTTTCCCGAAAATTTTAGGTTTCCCTTTTACTACGAAAACTAGCTAACCCTGGGGATCGAAATGTGAAAAATTAAACTTCAGAAAATCGAAGGGAATTTATTCGCTAAGCTTCGAAAATTATACATGAATAGAACAGTCACTTAGTAGCCGTGCTCAAGTAATAGAAAATTTTAGGCAATATTTGCTTTTCCGAACAGATATTTTACAGAAAACAGTTGGGTACCCCTGGCTCGTAGTTTCCTAATACGGTGACAGTCCGATCTTATAATGAAACAAAACCCCGGTGTAACGAATGTGTAGCTGATGTGAGTTGACACCTGATGATATAATTACACAATGCAAATTGTTCCTGGTAGAGAACAATTTTAAAGTTAGGCGCATTTATTGATAAACGTGTGAAAACCGGAGATAATCAGACTTAAGAGAAAAGGTTGGGTAGAGGGTTAAGCTATGAAGTGCAGTGATTATGGCTAAATAGAGATGTTTGGCATGGAATTCATTATTATCAGTAAAATAAAGCAGCACAAGAAAAGTTGCAATTGATTTCTTTATTGATTGGTGAACAGTGTGCACAGATTGTTTCTACAATTGAATTTACGGATGCCCTGTATATAAAAGTTAATGTGTGTCATCTGAATCATACTTCTCCAGCATATGTTGTATTTAGTCCATCATTTGCATTGCCTTACTGCACATCTCCACGAGAGCCTTACTCGCCTGCTTTGCTAATTTTCCGCGATGATCCGATTTTGTCTTTTCATTTTCTTTCCTTTTTTGTCATCATCATTTCCTTCTACGCTGGCTTCCAGGCGGTTTGAAGTAACCAGTGTTTCGAAATTGGCTTTGATTTCTTCTTCACTAGAATCAGTGGAATTGACCAAAAGATTCGCTGCATGTGTAAATTTGCTTGATTTTCTTAACTTTACCTTATGGTCTCCGACATGCTTTCCGTATGGCTCGTTGATCATGATGATCGTGAGGAGGACGGAGAGATTCTGGTTAATTCTTTGAATGCGCTTAACCGCGGCTTTGGAACTTGTTTGCAGGTAATAATCTTTGATTTTGTTAATACGAAGGGCGTTTCCAGTTACCTTTCTTCTGACACGCTTCTTAACATTTTCTAGGACGGCTTCCCATCCGGCGGCTGAGAATTGTTCGTATGACTTGAGAACCATTTCTTCTTCCGCCTCGGTAACTCTACAACGTCGTCGCTGCTTTTTGTTCGGGGGTTCTTTATGAAAAATTGATAAAGAGAGAAGAACGTTTTAAAGAACATGTCAGGGAAACAAACATATTTGTAAGCCATGTCATTATGGTATTCACAACTGATATGGAACATACCTTCGGGTACACTTTCTGAGTTGGTGTCATCTTCAGAATTAACGGGTCTCCAAATTGTGAGGCCCCAGTTTGCTACATGAGAACAGCGCAGTTTTGGCTAAGTTGGACAGGAGCAGCCGGCTTAATTATGTAGCTGATTTATAGTAACGGGAAAGAGGGGCCATTCGTTGTTTTACAGGTTATCACATCTCTGTCACGTTAGTGGTAATAAAAAAAAAATTGCCTATCTTTTGTTACTTTTGATTAACGGATTAATTTGCTATGGCCGACAAATAAGGCACGATGGCGAACAAAAATAATATACAGAAACCAATTAAAATGCTGATTTCCTTCATTCAACCAAAGACCAGTTAATATGACATGCAATGACTTACGATACAAAGAGAAATCAAAACTAAACATTGCTATCATTGTCATTATGGCAGTTTCTATTGTATTCTGTTTATTGACCCTTATTCACTTAGAAGTAACAAGACGAACAGGACTGCTATTGCCAGAACATCTCCCTGGGGATATTTTTTGAAAGGGATGATGGAAATGCGGAAAGGGTTACTTTAAGAGGTGAGGAAATTTAGATAAGTTAGGAAAATGAACCAGTTTCTGCGAATTCTGCTCTGAGTCAATAGCCCATGAGGGCGAGAGGAATTATTGCTTTAGTAAAATCCAACTAGTTGGTCCAAAATATCGACAATAAAAAAATTTTAGCTAGTTAAAGCTTAGACTTTAATCCTTTTTTGCCGCCAAAAAGCTAGTCTCCCTCGCAGCCATTTTTTGGATGTCACGCAACGCTCCCCCGAAAGGAGCGTTGCGTGACATCCAAAAAACGGCTGCGAGGGAGACTACCAAAAAACCGGCGCTTTTCGCTACTATAGCCTAGTAGTAGCTCAACCAATCAGAACGCAGCATTGATAATAGACCACTAGTTGGATTTTACTAAAAGCGATTAGCCTGTGCCGGTACAGCAGCCCCCTCCCCTTGTACATAGGCTGTAAGGTGATCAAAGTTTGTCTGCAGTTTGGTTGATCTATAAATCTATAAAATGGTTTCCTACAGGATTTTTTCTGTTAACTCTTTAACTAGCAAACGTACAAATTTGTACGCAAGGACCCTCACGTTGATGTGATTATCCATCTCCAGAAAAAAGGACAAGGGGTGGGTTTCATCTACGCTCGTCGGCTCCTCGACTACTTGAGTTCTTCTCAGAACTTGGAGCCCATTTTGAATTCAAGGATATTCATTTGTAAGAAGCGCTGAATACCAAACTGTACACCGTATGTACTTGTTTAAGTAAGTGGGTAAGTAATTGATGCTCTCCCTTGGCTTTTCATACTTCACAGAGTAGATCACATATCCAGAAAATTCTAAGACAACTATTTAGGACCATTTAGCCCTAGTTGAATCACGGGAAAGGTAAAATAACTTTGTGTTCCCATCTGAAAAGTAGCCACCTCGTCTAAGAGGAATCTATTATTATTCACTGAAGTGGAGGTGGCTAGATATATATATCTCAAAGGCTTTGTGTTATTTTGGTTCCTAGGCCAGGGGTTGTTCCTTCATCGATTACATGTACCTAGTCTTTATTGGTACTGAATTTCGCGTTCGCGAATGTAAAAACATCGCGAATTTAGGACCCCCGAATTTAAATCCTCGCGAAATTCAATACCCAAGGTAGAAAATTCACTGAAAAGAAAACTGATTAACATTTAATGACTAAACATAGACATAGGACAAATACACAAACTGGTTTTAGTGGTTCAGTTCTTCAGTATAGTTGTGACATAACGTTAAAACACTTAAAAGTTACTTTTTAAAATGTATGCGTTTTGCTGAGTCTAATTTATCCAGAAACTTAAGCAAGTTCAGAGTCATTTTGAACGCTTAAATCGAGAAATTTAATGCCCTTTTTCAGAGTTGCCCATTGAAATCGCGAAAATAAAACACCACGAATTACTGTTTCGCCAAAATTGCGAAATAAAGTACCCGCGAAAGTAAGTACAGTAAGCAGGGGCGGATCCAGGATTTCTCTTAGGAGTGGGTGCACCACAAAGGAATAGCGTAACTGACTGGTGACGTAAACAAACTTTAAAAGCGAATATGAAGAACGTTTTTGACTAACCAATAACATCCTGTGAACTGCTGAGATTACATATCATACATATGTGCATATTTTGTAGAACACCAGTTGTATTAGAAAGCCGCAGGTCATCTGGGGAGGGGAGGTGCGCACCACCTGCACGCTGCACCCTCCCCCTAGATCCGCCCCTGGTAAGGTACTTTATCGTTTTCCAATATGGTGAGGGAAGATTTCCAATTCGTTTTATAATATGGCGGCTGTTTTATTTAACTTGATGGTTTTTTTTATTTTCTTCTCAGCAGTGAATAACTACTCACTGGCAGTGAAAGCGTCAGTCACGGATTAAACGGAATTTCGGCCGAAACTGTTTGATCAGGCACCCGCTGTTTCCTGCTAATCTTCTTATACAACATGGACGAAAGACCCTTGAATAAGAAGGGATCGCTTAACCCGCTACGGTCAAGTAAGCAGCAGACGAATCACTCAGTGTAGTGAGATATTTATTCGCTTTTTTGGCAAACGATGATGGTAATGCCAAATCTATTCTTTTCACTGGAAAAGCGGGGATTGGGAAAACTCTCTTTTGCAAAAAGTTAAGTCAAAAGAACTGTACTCGAACACATCACGAAGAACGCGAGAATCGTGTCAGTTTAGCTTACATTCGTGTACTTTGCGCCCTTATGTGTTCTTACTTCGAATACATTCTAAAGAAATCAAAAAGACTCGAAGATCTTCCTGTTTCAGTGAGTAAGCTGTATGATGAGGTACTAAATATTTTTACAACAAATCACATCGAAAAGAAAATTCCCAATTTTATCCGCAGAGAAAACACACTAGATATGCTCTCAAAGTTTGCGGCTGATTCGCTTTTAAAGGGAATGTATCTTTTCGAGGAAGAGGAATTGAAAAGGTTGACTTCAGAAGAAGTTGTTGAAAAGTTGAGAATAAGTGGTCTTCTTCATTGTGGTCGTCCTTTTAATGAGCCTTTTCTGAAAAAACAAAATATTTTTGTTTTAGTCACTTAACTCTTCACGAGTATCTAGCAGCTCGTTGGTTTGTTAAAGAAAAGACGATTCCCTTGTTTGGAACAGTGTCCACAATGATATTTCAGTTCATAGCTGGCATTCTGTCAAAGAGGGAAGATAGCGTCCTCATGGATGAATTAATGAAGAATATTACATTTTCTGACCCGGAAAGTTTTCTGTTACAAGCAAAGTGCCTCAATGAATATCAAAACAAATAGTATGCCAAAAAACCCTTGAGCAATGCTGGTCATGAAAAAAAGATTGTGTTATCTTGCTGGAATGATGGATAGGCGATGGATAATCATGGATAGGCGCCAGCGAGTGAAGCTATCTACTAGCGATTGCTTCTCCGAATGTGGCACCGTTCCATCAGGCGTGCCCCAGGGCACAAAACTTGGCTCTTGGCTGTTCATTTTGATGATCAATGATCTCCACCCTTCGGAATCTGACGTATGGAAGTACGTGGATGACACCACGCTCGCTTAGGTGGTTCCAAGAGGAGGTCAAAGTGGAATGCAGGTCGCTGTTAACGCTGTTGAGCAGTGGTCTACAATCAACAAGCTCCAGCTGAATGCGGATAAATGCAAGGAACTCGTTATTGACTTTAAGAAGGTTAAACATCATTTTGACGCAGTTACCGTGAAATCTCAAGAACTCGAACGCGTAGATAGTGTTAAATTGCTAGGAGTTACCATAACCAACACGCTCCAATGGAATTGTCACGTCTTAGATGTAATCAAAAAGGCCAACAAGAGAATATACTTTCTTATATTACTTAAGCGCGCAAATGTTCCAGTACACGATATCATTTGTTTCTATCTTACTTCTATAACGCCAGTTCTAGAATATTGTGCCCCCCTGTACCATCACGCACTGCCTGACTACTTAAGTAAGGATATTGAACGCATTCAAAAACGTGCACTATCAATTATTTCGCCAGGTCTTTCTTACGATGACAGCCTGTCAATCTTCAACATGGCATCTTTAGAGGACAAACGCATAGATCAATGTGAAAAACTGTTTGATTCTATTGTATCTAATCCAGATCATAAACTGCATCATTTTCTCCCTCCCAAGACCAAGAACTATTGTCATTATAACCTCAGAAGACAACGCCACTTTGCAAATCCAGTCATGCGTACCAAGCGTTTTTCTAGCACATTTCTGCCATCTATGTGCAGGCGTTACCAGTTTTTTTGTATAAAGTTTAATTCATCTAAAGTATAATTTTTATAAATTAGAATGCCAAAGTATAATTTTGTAGATTTTTTAGTACATTTTCATATTTTAAGTTTTGTATCAATTGTGTATGTAAATTCATGCAATTCAGCCTTGGTGGGCTGCCATATGATTTGAATTAAAGTTATCTATCTACCTGTCTATCTATCTATCTATCTATCTATCTATCTATCTATCTATCTATCTATCTATCTATCTATCTATCTATCTATCTATCTATCTATCTATCTATCTATCTATCTATCTATCTATCTATCTATCTATCTATCGATCGATCTATCTGACGTATTATTATTGCTTGACGTCTTTAGTTCACTTAATGAAGATAAAACTTCTCAGTCAGACCAACAACAACCATCCAACTGTTTTTGGGGTCTTATCGTCATGGGTTCACCGCTAACACCCTCAAGAGTAGGACGGATTTGCGGTTTTTTACAGTCAAACGTCACTGGCTTCTCCGGTAACCTGTCACTGATGGCTTGTGGTCTAAACGACGAATTCATACAATGCACTGGCATTTGCGGGTTCGCGTTTACTAAATCATTCAGACTTGATCTGAGTGGTAATCAGATCACCAACGTTAGTGCTTCTAGGCTAAGTAAAGCTCTAAAACAATCAACCATGCCAGTATCTTCACTTTCTTTGGGTGGTAATCAGATCACCGATGTTGGTGCTCCTAGTCTGAGTGAAGCGTTAAAACAATCAACCTCTCAACTAACTGCACTATATTTGGCTGGTAATCAAATCACCAAGCTGGAGCTACCAGTCTGGGTGAAGCACTAAAACAATCAACCTGTCAACTAACCATACTAGATCTGGGTGGTAATCAGATCACTGATGCTGGTGCTGCTAGTCTGAGTGAAGCACTAAAACAATCAATCTGTCAAGTAACCAGACTACATCTGGGTTATAATCAGATCACTGATGCTGGTGCTGCTAGTCTGATCATGAGTGAAGCACTAAAACTTTCAACCTGTCACCTTATCGAACTAAATTTGAGAGGAAATAAGATCACTGATGCTGGAGCTGTCAGTCTGAGTGAAGCGCTAACACAACCAACATGTCAACTAGAAGAACTATATTTAAGTGAAAACCGGATCACCGATGCTAGAGCTGCTAGTATAATTAAAGTACTTAAACAATCAACTTATCGTGTATTCGTAATTGATCAGAATCCCAATGATAATCAGATCACCGATGAGGATGTTGGTGCCGGTCGTCGGAAAGTGTACCTGAAATTCTGACTTAAAGAAGCGGTTTAAATTTACTAGACAGTACACTGCAGAAATCTTTTGTTTTCTTTCCGTACTTTAATTAGAAACATGGTCCATAGATGTTTGAATAATTTAACACCACTTTATGTATCTAACCTATTCAACGGATAGCTGTTCGTGCGGACACGAAAACATATCCAGTATAGTGTGAACTCCTATCCAATATGTGACTCTCTACTTAATTTAATTAGAGATCAGCGCAGCGCAGCTCTCTCCGTTACAGGAATCGCGCCAAAATCACCGTCCTTATGTGTGAACAGAACCCCTATCCGGTGTGGTTTTCATGCCGGCGCAAAAGCTACACGGTATAGTGTGGAAATAGCCTTAACGTAAGCAAAAGGTCTACTAGAAATGACTCTGTCCTTGACCTATCCAATGAAGATTGGCTACAGGTCAGCGCTCCTTTGCTTTCAGAGGCTCAAAGGGTTTTAACACCCTCTCTAAAGACGTAATATCTATCAAGGATACAAAGGCATTCAGGCGCAAGTTCTCCTCCCACCTCGATGCCAACCCTTGTTAAACTCCCTAAATATGTAAATACGTTGAATATTTTCTTTTTATTGTATATAAGCATCCACGTTTTTTATCACAGTTTGTTCACATTGCCCTTAAACTTTCCACTATTATTGTCTACACTCACTTGTATAACCTGTTTTATAGTTATATTTATGTATTTTGTAGTTAGTAGAATGGCCGTGTAAATGAAGAACAGGCTACATAAATATATTGGTTGCACATGCCGCTTTATTGACTTCTTTCTAGGACAGTGTACAGACTCATATGAACTCAAAGTTCCAGAGAAAAAATACTTACTCGAACCAAGCGTTATCTGAACAACCATCCATCGGTCTAAAAAGTCTTTATATCAGGAAATCATCGCTTACACTTTCTGGAATCAAACGTGTTTGCCTTTTTTAGGGTCAAACGTCTGCGCCGTCACTGAACTAACACTAGAGAATTGTGGTTTGAACGACGAATGCATTCAGTGAATTTGCAGGTTGGATCTACTAGTCCATTCCACCAAAGTATGTTTAGTGATCTGGTCACCGATGTTGGTGTTGCAGTGAGTGAAGCACTCAAACAATCAACCTGCCGACTAACCACACTGGATCTGATAGAGAATCAGATCACCGATCCTGGCCTGGTGTTACTCCCCTATTAACCCTACCCTGAGCCCCCGATAAGCGTAATTCGATTCGATCCAGTCCCTAATTTATCAAATGGGAATGGCCTAGGACATTATGTGTCGTCTTACATGATATACAGACCATCACAATTCACTTTTGTGATAATCTTTGTCAGTGATTAAGTACGTGCAAAAACGCCCCAGAAACCAAACTATGAATCAAAGGAAATTCGAATTTTGGAAGAAAATGGGGTAACTTCCAAATTAAAGCACAGAAAAGCTCAAAACTTGATTTTATCCGGGAGATTTGGTTACCCATACGAAAGATTGGTGGAAACGGCTGTGACTCCCGGATAATGCGGGAGAGTTGGCATCTTTTAAAAAAAAATGAAGGAAATCCAGGAGAAATCGATTTTGTCTCCAGTTAGCGAGGGTTCGAGTTATCGGGAGTCAACTGTATCTTGTTACGGGTCAGTAAAAGGCGAACATGTAATGAATGGTGTTTTTTATTTTACTTTTTAATTTTTTCATGTTTTAAACTGTGAAAAAACCGAAAACGTGCAAATAAAAAAAGGAAAGGCTGGGCAAGATATGAAATTACATGAACCGAGTAATGCGTAGTGCCGAAATCCTTGCTCCGGGCCCTTGTCCGCACCTGTGTAGCAGGATTTGAGTACGCGCCATGATTGGCAAAAAATTTCGCGCGCGTGTCACTCAAGATGGCACAATTTGTGATGGAAATAGCACATTTGCATTGGCTATTTCGGTAGAAGCAACCCTATTACTGGAAAAGGTATCCACTTACGGTCTTTTACCCCGATTATGGCTCCTGATTCCAATCAATAAAGAGCATAAGAGTATTCTGGGGGGGAGGGGGGCGGCTGCTGGTAGGCCTGTCTCGATTTCGAGCGACTCTTTGCGGTTTAGTAGCAACCTCGAGCAAATTTTGCTTTTCTGGGCAATTTTTGACCAAAACCATGATAGGCTTAGCGCACATATCAAACACGAAAAAGTCAACGATTTCACAGAAAACTTCGTGGGTGTTAATCAACCTGAAAGTAAAGTTCAAAAGGGAAAAAATGTCGATAATAATAAGTAGGAAGTATAGCGAGACAAAAGCAAAGAGCACACATACACCAACCCACCGCCTGGCCAGTACAGTCACGCACGTGCACAGACATATCGCCCAGGCAGTGGCTATTATGGACAGCTATTTCGCTCTTATTGGGGCTCATCAGCGTAGCATAGCCGTCGAGTCAATGAACGGCAACCTGTGGTTTCGCCCATTTCGAGCAACTCATGAAAGTTTCAAGCTATTTTCCTCGACCGATGTTAACACTTTTTATGAAGAACGTAGAATAGGCTTTTAATTGACGTTTATCTTTGAAATATCAAGAAATATACGTTAGGTAGCAACTTTTTGGATATTTGGCTGATTTTTTTAGCAACTTTCTGGCAGTCCAGTAACTTTCGCTCAAATATATATTTGAATTCATGATAAATAAAGCTCTACCACCAGACGAGGCTGCCGGCTCCCTTGGTGGGTTACCTCACCTATCATGTAAATACAATCAAATTTGAAATAGAGATTATGGACAGGCGGGTACTTACCCCACCTAAACGAGTTAAACCACCGTTTAAACAGGCCCTGAGTGGCTAGCAAAAATAACCTCATCCCCAGGGCGCTTTTCCCTGACTTTGGAGGTTGGACCTCCAAAGCCAGGGGAAAGCTAGCCTGTGAACAGGCTCTCTGTTTGGGGAAAAATAGCTAGGGGAAAGCGCCCTGGGGACGAAGTTACAGCAAATACGTTCGGGTGGAGGAGCAACACAAGACTTCAGAAATGGGTGGCCACAGGAGCCCATTTACACTACTACCAAAACTGATAAAAATTAAGGTACTATTGCATCAGTTTTCGAATTTAATGTTTAATAATTTATATTATATGTGCCTTTTAAACTAACTTTTGCATCATAAGTTTCATGGTTAATCATTAATCATCACTTAACTGACAAAGCCTAAAATTTAACTGACAACTGACAAATGGGCAAAATTTTAACAGACAACTAACATTTGTACCCCACCCCACCCGAATCCAGTCCCTCATATAACATTACAACGTTTTATAATACTGATTACTCCTTTTAAAGTAAAAGTGATACTACCTCATTAAAAAAAGTATAGCACCTCGCTGATCCACAGCGGCGGATCCAGGATTTTTTTTAGGAGGGGGTGCACTCGTCTCTTGCTCTACTTCAACACCAATAAACCACATCGTTTTTTTTTTGCAGAATACCAGTTGTATTAGAAAACCGCAGGTCATCTCGGGTCGGGGGGGGGGGGGTGCGCACCCCCTGCACCCTCCCCCTAGATCCGCCCCTGATCCAAGACCTTTAGTATCAAAGTATCCTATTATCATCAGGACAGTACTACGGAGCCCAATTAGTGCCATGTAAATTTCGTGCTCGATTTTTCCCTTCTCGAGTTCCCGCCTTTTATAGGTTTTTTCCCCGACTTTTTTTCGATGTTTTTCTTTACTTTTTTCCCGACGTTTTTTCTCGACTTGCCTTTCATTCATGCGTAGGATTGCTTTTCATATACATGGCCAGGTTGTTGGATTCTTCACGAACTCCAACAATCTCGACTCTAGTCCTGTAACCACAACCAATCCTCCACTGTCCCATCCCCGCTAAGGACATAAACTAGAAACATGACCCTTCCCTACTTGACTTTTGTTAGTAAATATGGCTGATTTCAACCTGAGTTACGGCAGATGGCTTACCTCTGATACCATGTGATAGTGAGTCCACAAAAGGCTGATAAAGGACATAATGAAAACGCAGTGGTTCTAAAGGACAAATCTAAGCGAGTGACGTCAAATGGAAGCGGTTCTCTTTGAAACTGAGAAAAAAAAGACTGCGTGAGCTTGCGTCTTTGTGAAAAAGAAGATTGCTCAATTCGAAAAATTCTATATGCATAAATTGAAAATTTGACTCGAATGGGGAAAATAACTACCTATGTTGTTTCGCGAAGTAATTAACCAAGTGCCGGGGAACTGAACAGCTGTTTCAAGGAGTTTGTTTATTAATCTAATCGCAAAATTAATGCGTCAAATATAAAGTTTCATCGGCTGGGAAGTTGAATAATTTTGCTGAGCTGTGATTCCAGCCGGGGATTTCAGCCGATCTCTAGTTTTTTTTCTGATCGAGGATACATATCAAATTTCGTCGATTCATTAAGTGAAAGGCTGACTCGTTGATTTTATCACAAGCTGCCAAAGAAACTGTTTGCGTCGGCGTTTTCTCGATCAGCTGTTCTTAGTTTGATAGGTCAATTTGGGAATCGAAGAGCATAGCGAGTTTTCAGAAGCACAAGTCAGTTAGGCTAAATGTCTTCAACGACCATGTCAAGGCCTTTGATCGGACAGGCAGCTGACGATCTTGAAAATGATGGAGACACAGAAGAAAGTGGATCGTCCGATGATTTAAAAGAAAATTCTCCATCGGACAGCGAACAGACGGGATCCCACGATAAAGAACCGCTCTCAATGAAACGCCGCATTGCTTTTGTTGGCGCTCTTCTTCTCTGTGTATTCACAGTATTTGCCTTTGCTTTCTTGCTACCGTGTCATAAACCAAAGTGCCAGAAATTGCCATCTTGTCCCGGCACAGGAGACCTGTCATCCATTAACTGGACTGAGAAATTTAGTGGCATTACCCCAAGGAGAATTTCTTTGGTTGATGTGACAGGAGATGGTAGGACAGACATTTTAGTCGAGTTTGAAATAGAGGAAAGAGAGTCCATGAATTCTTCATTCCTGAACAGGCTTTGTAAGAGTAAAAATTGCTATGGAAGTGGTGTTTTGGCCATAGATGGCTCATGTGGGAACACCCTCTGGATTCTTAGCCGTAATTCATCTTTTGGGCTACTAGCTTGTGAAAGAATGTCTGATGGTCAAAGCAGTAACAGACATTGCTTGTTGCCTGAAGAGAAAATTAAACTTCTTCTCTTCAATGTGGGTAATGGAACTGCCAAATGGCAGTCTAAGTCACCATCAAGTGAGAAAATTTCATCATTTGAATTTGCTAATGATGTCAATGGGGACAACACGAGAGACATTGTATTCGTAGATGAGAAAAAAAATGATGGTACAGAAGGTGACATTAACTTATTATCTGGAAAAACAGGAAATGCTATTGGAAGTTCTTTACCATTACCACATGGTCATGATGGTAGCAGTGTCCTTGCTATTCACACTCCGTCAACTGCACATCAGTTTGTAATTGTTGGCTCAGTCTCGAAGGAGAAAAAGAATTCATCATTATGGGCGATGTCTTTACATGACTTATTAGAGAAAGTGAGAGATCCGATGAAGGAGTTTTCAGGTGAATCATGGGGAAAGCATCAGCCTGATCCACAGAGTGGTTTTATTCCCATTATAAAAGATTCCCTCATACCGGTGCAACCTTTACTAACGGACCTTGATGGTGATAGTGTGAAAGATATTGTATTTCTTATAAGAGAAAATGGTACTTCTCTTCTGGCCAGGAATGGAAGTGATCTGACAGTGATGTGGAAGACAGCCTTACCATCAGATGGTTCTATTCATAAGTAAGCTAAATAGTTACAACAATAATAATATTTATAGTAGTACCGGTTATAATAGTAAATTATTGATGTTAAGACACGATAACCCGTTAGTAATCAAGAAGCTTGATGTATTTATTGAAAATTAGAAATAATTCATCTGGTCAGAATGGTCCTGAATTTGATCTTGTCTTTGGGCAGTATAGTTGAACCTAGCCTGTACATGGATGTTGTTTTATTTTCTTCTCGTTCTTTTCGAAAACATCTGTGAGTGCGTGAGAGTGAGCGTGAAGCGCGAGAATAAGTGCAGAGAGCGAGAAAGAAAAAATAAATGTTTAGTAAGTTCCTCCCCCATGTCAACTCCTCATCATTATCTCCTCTGTGTTTGCAGTACCAATTAAATTGGACCAATGATATAGGAGATACAAATTGCTTGTGTAATTGGTTTAAGCATTTTACAACATTTAAATGACACTCAGAGTCGTGTGTTTGTTGAAGAATGCCTTCTCAGACTGCTTCAATGCTGAAGAAGCCAGTTAAAAGATGTCCGCTCATCGGATTATTGCAGGATATTATCCTATTCCCATAAAGCTACGGAGAATCTTTTTACTGAGAGTGTTCGTCAAGGTGTTACAAGACGAAACTTGGCAGACAATTTAAGAGATCTTGGTTTTACCATTTCACAAACAACAAAAACAGAAAAATAGTGGAAATTGAAAAGGTAAATCCTATTTAGGAGTACACTCACGTGGACAATCGTATTCCACCTTCTCATCTGTATGTAGTAGGTACTGTTTTATGAATTTTCTATGGTTTAATTTTCAGGTTATTGCAATCCCAGCACCTATCTAAAGAGAACTCTTCAGATGTTGTTGTGTTCATTGAATATGCTAACCATTCCTCTTCACTGCTGGTCATTGATGGTCCAACAGGAAAACTAAGCTTTATATTTCACAGCAAGAGTGGTCTGCCTGTGGCACCAGTCCCTGTTCCTAGTGTCCTTGGCATGCCACAGGCTTTTGTGATATGGCTGCCAAAGGTAGAGTCTAAGGTGCTGATTCCTAAAGAACAAGCGGTGAGCCAAATCCAACAAGAGAGTTTTGATGACCAGAATAATGGCAGTAGAAGTGCTGATGGACACGAAGAACACAATAAGATGCCAAGACGTAAGCGCCACATTGATGATGATGTGATTTCTGAGTCAGACCATGCTGCTTTTTCTGAATGGAAGTATCTTCACAAGTTTTTTCATTATGATGATGATAATGATGATGATGAGGTCGAGGAGGAAGATGTTGATTCTGATGATGATTATGATGATGGCGATGATTATGGTGAAGCATTTAATGAACCTGATCTTGGACTGGAGGATGATACTTACAGTGTGCCACTTTCCCAGGAAACATTTTTTGACAAAGATATACAAGACAAAGTTGACAATGTGTTGGAGAAAGAGCTCCATGTTTTCCATGAGAGAGTCTACAGTAAGAAACCAGCTTTTCCTGTCACTGTAGCAGAGATCAATCCTCAAAAAGAGAGGTTTGATGTCATGGCAGATCCAGACTTTGACAGAAGTGAACTAGAGTGGGAGCTAAGTGACCTTACCACTGGAAGAGATCATGAGCCAACAGGAAACCATGAAAAGAAAGTTGTGATTCAAAAAAGTAGTCAAAAGAATGATAAAATCTTATCCAGTGCTTCAAATATACCTGAGATCTTATCTAGCCTGCAGAGGAAAGCTGGGGCCTCAGGTGGCAGTCAAAAGAGTGAGGATATCACAGTGAGAGGTAAAGCCAAAAATGACATCTTAGCAGCTATTCAAAAGAAAGAAATGAAGTTTTCTAATCATGACAATGATGACACCTTAAGAATGAATCATGAGGTGGCAGCGAATGCTTTTGTTCCAAGAGTTCACTCCATTCCAAAGACCCCTTTTGAGTCAACAGGAGAAAACATAGAGGCTGAGGTCCAAGAAGCGTCAATGAGTGATATGATGCAAAACAACCCATTTCTAACAGAAAGTGACGAAAAGGAGAACTCTGATTCGGAACCAGTCAAAAAGCCATCCTATCACAAGAGGTCTGTACAGGGGTCAGTACAGTGTACCCAGGGTTCCCATGATGATGCAGATACTTATGTGGCTCTGCTGTTGCTAAGAGGTAGTCATGGAGGACAGAACATTGCTGAGATCACAGAAGAAAAACCACTTTACTTAGGTAAGGATTAAAAACACCCATAATCATTGTAACTATGGTTATAATCTTGAACTATTTTAAATTCTTAATTTATTTACTTGTGTAAAGTCACTTGTCATGAGAAGTACTTAAAAGGTCAGAGATGATAGTCTGGATTTCTTCATCTTTTTTATCAATAATTTTTGCAAGCAGTTAATGTACATGTATGATGATTTGGTGCTTTTCATACTGTTTAAAAAATGAGCACGCGTGTATTATCAGGCTTAAAACCTTGAGGCGAAGCTAAGAGTTTTTACACCTGAAGTTACTCTCCTGCTTGTTTTTTGAATGGCTGCAAAATCTCTGATATAGATCAACTTCTCATTCTTGCACCCGTCTAATTTTAGATTTGGGATTAGTTTGGTCTAAAAAATTGGGCGTAAAGTTCAGCCATGTCTGATCAGAAAATAATTTCTTTTGTTTTTTCATTATGAATTATTTGATACTATGAGTTTTTGAAGATATGGATAAATTATTATTACTTGTGATGTCAGTACAGGGCTCATTTATTTGGAACTGTTGCCAGTTGTGTTGACTGGCCAAAGAAATTTTAGCTGGGTCATGTCTCTCTTCTGACTGGTCAAATGTTAAAAATAACACAGTAATTTGAACAAACTAGCCTAACCACCAAAAACATAATGTGAAAAAAGATGCTTGTCCCCTTGAAACATAATGATGTGAACATTATTTGGCCCCTTTAATTTGAATACATGTCTGGTCAAAGTGACTGGCAAAGTGATAGTTTGTGTGGACCAAATATTGGTTATCTTGGTCTGTCATTGTCCCATGACTGGCCATTATTTTGAGCTGCCTTACTGCAGTAAGGCCATACTTTTTGTTTGCAATTTTCTAGTAAAATTCTGTGAATATTTTGGTAAATAGTTGATCTCTACAACAGTTTCTGTTCCCCCTTTGCAGTATTGGGAGATGGCAGAAATCAAGCCTACCATTGCAGGGCTGCAACATGAATATGCCTTAAATATGTTCAAGTGTACTGTATGTTAGAAGTTTGCCTATACTTGCATCTCTTCCCGTTTAATATTGAAAGTGTGTGATCAAAGTTTTCAGCTGGTTGAAAATTTGTCCTGTGCCATGTTGACGTAGTTGTCAATCAAACATGGAAAATGGTTTAATCAAAATGCAGTGTAGAGAATGCAGTAACATTATAGTAACAATGATGCTCGACTTTTAACACAATGCTTGACAGAAAATGGTCCGATCCAGCATGGTACACCCTGTTGGGGAGATAGGTTGGGCTCTAGCTAGTCACACAGGGAAGTTGAACATCATGCCAATAGTGCAGCAGTGTTCCCCCTTAACACCAACATAGACTGTTATCTTCCTTTGAAGTGGAAGAGTGTTGTCTTCCATTTTAATATAGTACATGACTGTATAGGAATCACGTAATCAATTTATGTTAACACAGGAGCAAGGACATATTGTTCTTATAAATTCTGTAGCCACAAAGTAGGTATTACTATTGGCAGACATTTTGCAACTTTTTTGCATCATTTTATCTTGCAGGTGCAATGGAATATGAAAGTCTGTTCAGCATCAAGGGTGATGGCAAGCTGACACCTTGTTTGTGGTTTTTGCCCCGTCTCATGTCTGAGCCTGTGATAAGAGAGACAGAGGAGGGACTGGATCTTGTCTATTCTGTCAGTTTTGTTTCCGAAGATCTCTCCTTACATATAGGAAAAGTTAGAAAGATTTCTATGGAACAAGTGTTTGAAAGGCTGAAAAGCAAGAAAATTGTGGTAAAAAATGAAAAAAGGCAATCGAAAAGAGAAAGTAATAATAATTATTATTCTTTTAGTTTTCCTAGAAATATGAAATAATAGTGGTTATTAATATTACCTGTTCATGGGTAAAGTCAAGATTTAGTCGATTTTGTTTTCAGCTAGAAGACTTATAATAATATTGATATGGGAAACAGTTTTATTGTTATTTTTTTGCTATTAGCGCTGGCCGTAAGTCATTATAGAGAAATCTGTAGCAGTTGTCTTGGTTAATTTTTTTTTAAAGTTTCTTGAATATTGCATATGAAAAAATGGATGGCCCAAATACAGTACAGTACAGTTTAAATCCTCCAAGATAGTAAACCTGTTACATGGCTATACTTATTTTTATGATTTTTTTAATCTTATATAATTTTTTCTTGTCAGAGGCCCGAACAAGGTACTTTGTATAGATGAATTGAATGAAGCCTGATAAGCTGGCTGATTATCAGGGCAAGAGCAAATTAATTAAGTGGCAAAGCCATTTTAACAGTTTGGCATTGAATGCCTTGTGAAAACATTAATTTTATTTAAAATAAATATTTAAAAAGTGCCTTCTTTGTAGTTAATTTGGTCAACTGATTGTTATAAAGTGGGTTTATTTGTTCAAGGAAGTTTCTTTTTGAACTTTTTTCCCTGACAATCCATAACAGATAGTAATAGATCTTAACATCTCAAGCTATTTTAAGGCAAGTGGAATTGATAAATACTATTTGTTCAAAATGTATTAAATATAAGAGCAGTTAAATGTCAATGCAAGATGGAATGGTAATTGATCTGTTGGATCTTGTTTCATCCTCCTCTACTGTTTATCCTGCCCTAACCTCTTTCACTTCATCTAAAAAATTAAAGAGAAACTAAGTAAAACTAACTTTATCGAGAGAGGATTATACTTGACAGTATCAAGACTTAATAAACCTATGGCTTTCCATGCGTCCCCACTAACAAACAATTGAAGACACCTTCCCAGGATTGAAGACTTAATTGGGCATGTTGGTGGCTGGCTAGAGAGGAAAACTGTTGTACCTGGACAAATATCTCATGGGAACAGAGAAGTAAACCAATAACAAACTCTACACAGATATGGCATCAACACTGACTCGAATCCAGGCCACACTATGGGGAGAAGGGGGAGGAGCAGTTCTCATACTAATTAGATAAAAAGCCTGCTCCCCCAATTTTCCCCTCAGTTTATGTTTAAAATGAAATTTCATTCAAGTTTTTTGTAAACAGGATTTCTTCTCAAACTCTTGTAATTTATACACAGCCTGTAGGAGAAGTTAAAGGATAGGAAAACCCCCTAGCATTAATATTTTCATAAGAGAAGAAGAAGATGAAGTGGTCCAACTGGATCTCTCTTTATTGACCTGTGCCAGGCTCTTGGTCAGTGCAGATGAGCGAAAAAAGTGGGCGGGCAAGAAAGTGATGCAGCGGGAAGATAGACATGGAGACCCTGCAAGTATTGATCTTTACAGATACCCCAGTCCTCCTGCTACCCTGCCCACATCAAGAAAAAATGTTTCTCGTGTCAAAATGACAAATGTTAAAATGTCAAATGCCCTGTGTGTCTCGGCATAAGCGAAGCCAGGCAATTCTGGTTGACACAAAAATTGAGCAATCATAGGGTATACCATGAGCTAGTATACACGAAAGAACCCATCTCTCCCCAATTCCCCAAGGTTTTCACGCACTTTTTCTCGATCTGCTTTCCTTATCTTGGATTCTGGAGCAGGGTACTATCTATTGGAGTAAACTACAGGCAAATTATAAAATGAAACATCAAAAATTCATTTTTTATTTACAAATTCTTAAAATCATTTTCAGTAAACTATTTAGCATGTGACACTCCATACAATGCTACATGTAATATCATTCAACTCTGTTGCGCAAGCTACAAACTTTTTTAAAAAACCCAAGCGATTGTTTATTATTAACCCGTGAATTCTTGCAAGATAAAATATAACACCAATGTTCATGAAATTTTTTTGTAAATATTATGTAAGTTTTTGATTCTGTTGATTGGCATCATAATTTTCAAGATGAGGAAGGGTACCTCTTCTGAATCCTCCTGATCTTGAAGAGTGTTTTTCTCATCTTACTAAATTTCTTTCTTTACCTTTCCACTTCCAAGGACAATAAAACTATTGGTGATCATGTCCCGCCCAACTCTTGACTCTGCTGGCTTTATAAATCCAGTAAAACGCCCCATTCGACGAGCCAGTCCCAACTTTTGTTAAGTGCCCTAAGTCTGTGACTCTGATAAATAATGCCTAGCATGCATAATGTTGATATACAGTTAAACCTCTGTAAGCGACCACTCTTAATACAAAGGTTTAGAGGTCCCTTGTGGGGGTGGTGGGGGGGAGGGCAGTCACTTGAGAGAATCAAACCATGGGTTATTTCTGAGTAAAGGTTTCGATACGTCTTTGTGTACTTTATAGTAACGTCTGCGAAGCAGCGCCAAGATCTTTGTTCTGGGCCCCTGACGGATTCAACGAATTACCAGGGGTGCGTTTCAAATTTCCTTTCATCCTGATTGGCAATTTGATAAATTATGGCTTTTTTAACAGGCTAATCATGGTGCATATTCAAATCCTACTACACAGGTTAGGGGCCCAGAACAAGAATTTGGCGCTGTTGAACAGACGAACTTAACCAGAGTTTTGTTTCGTCTGTGGCCCAGGCTAAGAAGTTGTTGTCAGTAATTTTAAAGTTAATATTACCAGTATGTGGTTTTCATGTGGGAACTAAATTAATGTTAATCAAAGACTCTGAGTAGCAAAGAATAATATTGTTATTATGAACTATTATATCAGATCAGACCATGGTTGCTAACAAGAGGTTAAAAACATTGAAAAATATAAAACTCTCATCCCAAAAAGTGATTGTGGTTGCATGCTTACGAGAGGTGGTTGTATGGTACGGGAGGTTCTAACTATAGGACATTGACTGGAAAATTATGGTGGTTTATCATTGGCAGTCACATGGGAGGTGATTGCGTATGAGCAGTGGTCATACATGGAGGTTCTACTGTGTTTATCTTGACTCAAAGAAAGTATATGAAACAACATCAAAATTTTGAAGACATATTTTGGATACAGTATCCATCGTCAGTTCTAGGACCTTAAAGACATAGTGGCAATGTGGTAATTATATGTTGATTATATTTATTTTGTAGTCATCCTTGAACTGATGGTGGATACTGCTGAATGTGAAATCTGTCTTCTTAAAAAGTGTTTTTTGTGTGTGTGTGTGTTTTGATTTTACTGCGCCACTGAGTTTATTCTCATAATAATTTATTACTGTTCAATTAGATGAGTGAAACAAGTGATTGATTTTACAGGGTTTGCACAGATTTTTGGATCCAGAATTCAAGACTTTTTCCAGACTTTTTTTCAAACAATAGTTCCTTTTTCCAGACTCAAGATTATCAAATAGGTGATTAATAGAGTCCTTAAAAACAACACAGGAACAAAGCTTTTTTTTCATGGTTTACTGCAAACCTATGGGCGAGATTGAATAAGATTTGACAAAAACAAGAACATTAGTTCCCTTAAAAAGCACTTGTTGTAGCTTTGAAAGAAAAACTCACTACTTATCACAATTTTTTTTAAGACTTTATCTTTCAATTTCCAGATTTTTTCCAGGTCTAGGTAAATTTCAAGACTTTTTCAAGAATTCAAGACTCTGCACCCACCCTGGTTTTTAAAATATATTCTCCCTGAAATTCTTAATGAACAGCCCTGGCTCATCAATATGTACTTGAAACATGAAAGTAAGTCATTTGTGTTTCTCCAGTAAATGTAAGCTAACAGATGATTACATTGCAATGATTTTAATAAGCCCTTTCACTCCTAGATCAAGTTCTTTTGAAATGATTTGACATTCTAACTTGAATCTGTGAGTAAAATCCTATGGTGTGTCCACTCAAAACTTCTTTGCAAGAACTTTTACAAAGTACTGTTTAGTTACATTTCTTGGGCTTTTCACAAGAAGAAAATTGGAAATTTTTATGAATTTCTACTTCAGCTACTATTAGATTGAAGTAAAAATGGTTTGACTGTGGTTCTAAACTTTGGCTTGGAAACTGGCTTTTTACAAATTAAATAAGGTGATTCTAAGATGCTCTTTGTGCTAGGATTGTACAGTCTTCTTTCATATGTACCAGTAAGTAGCCACAACAGATCTTTTATGTGTAAGTGCAGACCAGTAAATGCACTGGCAGCCATTGCTGCTTGCTGTGGAAAATTTTTTGCCTACTTGACACTTGGGCATAATAAAATTAAATAAAATCCACACATGTTTAGTCCTTTGCTGCATGCTTCTCTGGTTATCTTTGCCACAACTGTAAACCATTTTGACTAGGCAAAAGAGATCAAGGTTTAGATTGGAAGTGAAAAGGTGAGCAAAAAATGTAATGTTTCTATCTTGTTGAAGGATGACACAGATGTTAAATAACTTATTGAATTCGAGATACACTGCCTTATAAAATAATCTTGGTTCAATAAATCCCCACATTCAACCATAGTGACGGCCTGATTGGCTCCTGTAACATGTCCTGACCTTAGCAACACTGTTTGTTATGTGTTTGTCCAAGGTTTCCAATATTTGATTCGCACACAGGAACACGAGAAATAGGCCACATCAACCAAAATACCACACATAAACCTTCCAGCTGCAGTAAATGAAAGCTGAGCCAGCTACCAAGTTCTGAAGTCTTTTGCGATATTTATCATCTTTTCTGACAAGAACAATTGGCGATGAGGATGTGAGGCTTCCAAGTGGCAATTTTGCCAACTTCTTAGTGTCATGTTCAACTTGATATTTGCAGCATGGATCAAACTGCCATGAGACTCCATACAAAGCAGCACAGAAGAAGCTAATTCCACCACAGACCAAGCTCATGGGTTCTTTAAGAGCTTTGGGCAAAACCCATGGGCTAACAAAACAACCAAGTCCAGCAATAACAGCAGTCTTGTGTAAACAATTTCCTACTCGGATCCACCTAGCTGTCTCTTCTCCGATTGCCGTTGGCTCAATGGCAATCATCTTGCATTGATTTTCCAATGCTCGTTCCAAATCTGCCTCAAACTGTTCATGTGCATCCTCAGAATCATAAATTTCATGGATGATAACACATTCACCCTCTGAGTAGTCCTCACTATGAAAAAGAGCCATTTTCAATTAACTTTCCTCATTATTCACAAAGAAAACATGTTGCTTGTTCCATTATAATAATTTGAAACTAACTGGACTAAAATATGCTTCCAAACAAAGAGAATAATAAGTTGTGAAACATAGAAAATTTACACAAAAATAATATTTAATGTAATAAAAAGAAACATGCTGAAATTGACCATGCCAGTAACTGGTCAATTGCTTCCTATTATAGTTAATGGTGCCTCTACTTCTGGTTTTTGGAAAAGCTTGTGATTGACAGCTAGGAGATACTGCATAAATAATGAATGAACACATGCTTTTCCACGTTACACGATCTGAACAGTTGGGTTGATGTTTTATTATGTCAAGCAAAAACCCTTAGTGTTTTTTAGTATTTATCTGTTGATTCACCAACAGATATTAAACACCCTGCTTGTGTAGATGACTTTGTTCCATAGTAAACATATTTTAAAAGAGTATTAAGAAACCAAGTGTTGGATAGATATAAGGATTCTACTGTCTGTGTTGTCATACACAATGATAATTCAAACTAAACATAACACAACAAGAAAGGTTGGTAAGATTTCCGATCAGCCCTGTACATTTATCATCTTTCAACCATATTCAAAATATGTAAAACTATTTGTGTGAGATTGCTGCATCCATAGCATATGCATGAGGCTGTAAGGAAATCTTACTGAATACTGAGCAAAAATGAAATTCTATCACAAACAACAATGTCACCATTTTTTAGACAGAATAACAGTTAAGGACGAGAAGTTATTTGCA
>OZ037997.1:32641085-32683585 GCA_964035705.1 Porites rus | reverse complement strand
CAATACGACACTAAAACTTCTCAGGATTATAGATCAATGATATATTGTTCCTGTTAAGTTTCAATTTGGGCAAGATCTGGATTTTTTGGCATTACCTTTATTGCCGTTGACCGGAGGACCAAAAGATTGGAAGCACTTTGATGCCGATTGAAGGCTTATTTCTTCTGCTAGCTTCCATACAAGCTCAGATAATTTTGAAAGGAATACGCAGAAATGAAACAGCAACAATAAAGACTGTAAGAAAGAATCTGTTGACACATTGATGTGACTGAGGAGATCTTGTGGAGGGGAGCTTCGTGAAGCAGAATGTTTAACAACGAGGTGTTAGTAAACTTTTAAATGAATCTCCCTACGGCCGACAAAATCAAACAAACAGGCGCTACATGTTTTGAAAAACTAGTGACCTGAAATCATAATATCATTTTTGACTAACCTTTGTGATGATTCATAGCGTTGAGATTGCATTGTTATTTATGTCTTTCAAACGTTTGAGGCTAGAACGTGAGCAAATCAGGCAGATATTACTGGACTTGGAACGATTGACCTCTGACACGAGTGTCAAATAAGAAAAAACGAGATTTTCGGGTCGCAAGGCGGCCCAGTTAGCGATAAAATCGCGATGAGTCTTTGAACCGCAAGCCAAATTTTTATATAAGACGAAAAACTTCTTCGAAAGTCTAAAATATTACTTGAGAATATAAACAACAAATCTCTGTCGGCGGTGCGGTCCGGAAGGAAATCTTGTCGAGTCAATTTGACAGTTCTATTGTCTTTTGAAGAAAAAACAGATGGCGCTCGCACGTGCGCATAATCGGGACACTGTCCCTTTAAGCCTGAAAAAGATACTCCCCTTGGGCAGATCCCCTCCACATAAGCTATTGTAGGGAGTACCACTGCTCCTTTTGAGCCATTGCATTCAGAATAAGTTGGTAGGTGAACTGTGTAGTACATACAGTACACTGTACTTCTAGTAGAAATAAAACTAATCTTGCTTGTCTTTTGTAAACAATTTTGCCAGACCTAAGGTATCCGGTGACTTTATGCTACATTATAAGACTGTTAAATGTAATAAGACAAATAGTACTTTTATATTTTCCATCTTTCAGAATAATCCTCCTCAAGTTGTGCAGGACAAAATTCTTTCTCTGATTCAAGACTGGGCTGATGCATTCCGTTCTTCTCCTGATCTGTCATACGTAATGGAAACGTATGAGACTCTCAGAGCACAAGGTTGGAGGAAGGGGATAACTTAAGCATGGGTGTGGAGGGTTTAAGAATGTGTGAGGGGTTAAAAATCACAACTGAAGTTTAAATAGGAGAAGTCCCCCAGTGGTCAGTGACTTTGATGTTTCTCGCTAGTGACCTGAAAGTTGAAGCAACAAAAGCCTGTATCATAATGCATTCTATATTATATTTGTTGGAGGCTGTTATACAGCATTTGTACATGTATTTTTAAGCTAAAACTGGGCTAGAAATATTACACACATTTATGGTCATGAGTGAGGTTAACTTTATATTCTATCCTTGGACTCAAGGATGACAAATACTACCTCTTTATCATGTTTGATACTTTTTTTTAATGCATGTACTGTGTTATTATGATTGTTAAATATTATGATTATTTAATAAAAGTGATTGTTGCTAGCATTTTACATGGGAATATTAAACATTGTCCTTTTCAGTAAGTTTATTTGAAAGGTTTTAAACAATACCTCCAGCAGATTTCAACCCTTAAGAATAGATAAGAAGTGTTGTTAACCACCTCTGCATTTCCTTATCATTCGAATGATAGTAAAATATCTTCTTCATCTATTACATATAGGTCTAGAATTTCCTGCTAAGAACTTAGATACATTGTCACCAATCTACACACCAGAGAGGGTAAGATGATATCATCTTTTAATACCAGACTGAAACAAAAAATTTTTTCTTGACTTTTCTACTCCTACAGCTGTAATCAGGGCTGTTATTAGGTTCTTAAGCAGCCTTAGCAACTGAAGATGCACCCATAAAATCTCACACAAATTCATAGTGGCCCCTTCAGCTTTCCACTTTGATCACCCTTAACATCAAGTTTGCTCAGTGAAAACAGGTGTTATGGGTTATGGCCCTTAATGACAGCTCTGGTAACAGTGGGCAGTGTGAAAAATTCACAAGAAGTTTAAATTTCTTTTTGTAAAATCCTCAGAAATAAATAGCACCAAGGCCAAAGAGGTTTCATTTAAATGGTAACACCACACAGGATTTCATTCATCTATTTAAAAAGTAGATTGACAAATCTTACCACCATAACTTGGTCTTGGAAAGAAAAGCTTTGAACCAAAACTAGGTAATTATAGCTAATATTGGGCTAAATAGTAATTCTGATCCATTATTTTTCCAAGCAGTTATATTTTGCCATAGTTATTACCCAGTGAGCAACAAATCAGTATGGCTGATTAAATTCAGCCAGCTCACAGCTGTTGTGTTCCATAATAGACGCAGCCAGAGCGACCTCCTACAAGACCATCAAGACCCCCACCCACCCAGGTAATATTATTGATGTATGTTTTGTTCTCACTTGCATAGAAAAGAGCAGTCAAAACTGGAATATGAATAATTCAGAACTTTATTAATTTGAGAAGCCTTCAATAAAATCAAATAAGATATGTGTAATTCCTTTTGCAATTCCATGTTTGAAAGGTAGATTGCAAGAAAATGATTTTTAGGCTTCCAGAAGAATACTGAATGCAACTCTTCACTGATATTTATTTCAGTTTCATAGTAGGGATGACCTATGGTGTGATGGATGTGTTCAGGGGTAAGGGGTTTCTAGACCCTCCTCCTGCCCTGATCTGCCACTGCAGTGCACTAACCGAAGGCATTTAGCACTACATTTACTGACAGTCGAGTTGTTCCTTTACAGCCCACAGTTGTTCCTCCACAAGCAACCCAACCTGGTCATCAAGTGCAAGCCCCTGGTGGTCCTGTGGTACCCACTCCTGAGCAGCTTGGAAAGATACGTTCAGAACTTGACATTGTGCATGGCAATATCAGCGTCATGTCTGAAATGTTAACAGAAATGACACCTGGGCAAGAGGAACCAGGAGATTTGCAGTTACTGCAGGTGAAATTAACGTACATGTACCTTGTGTTCCTCAGTCAACTCAGTGATTGTCAAGCATTGCTGTTGTATAATGAATGAATAATTATTTTAATGCACCCAATATATCAGGCGGGCAACCCATTTTTATGTTATTAGTACATTGTTGCATGACATATATCCCCACCACCCCAATGATTTTATTCCCTCTGCGTCCTGCTTCCCTGATGCATAAAAGTCCCCAAAGACACAAAATAATTCATGGCATCCAACCCGTAGGACGCAAAGATCGACCGATTGATCTGAATCCATTTGTGTAATTTCTTTGGCAGTTATTATGACTGTTGTTGAAGGATGCATATTTTGTTGAGCCTTTGTTGTGCTTTAAAATATAAGGACTATATTTTAATTTCGGTTAACGGTAATACAGAGTTTTGGAGTCTGTCTACAGACTGTCAGGTTACATAAAGGCCGAAGCATTTTCAATTTCAGACTTGTTTTGTTTTTAACTGGGACTCATTGGCTCTGGGGTGGGACTCATGATTTTCACAAGATGAGTCCCAGGACTCACCATAACTATTTTTTGCAAAGTCACTGCACCCCCCTCCCCCCACTCCCCCCAGTAATCAAAATAAGTTTTTTATGTTATTACTACATTGTCGCATGACCTATCCCTTACCCCCCAGGTACACAACTGTGTCTTGACCAAATTTGCCTGAGAAAAGATTTTAGCTAACAGGTAGTAGAGGTCAGACGTCTATCTACCTATAAACAAGTGGTTAATTTGCTGAAGAATGTGCTTCCTTACAATTAAATTTCTTTCTCTAGGAATTAAACAGAACATGTAGAGCCATGCAGCAGCGAGTTTTAGAGTTAATTCAAAGAGTAGCCAATGAGGAGGTGATAGGTTAGTATTGATCATACATTTTTTCTTAATATTGTTAATTTATGTCTTCTAGACTAAATGGTTAAAATTCGAAATCATGTTACAAAATCATTGCAACCTCTCTGAACCCAAAGCCATCTAAGGGCTAAAGCTCTAGGAAGGGCTGGTTAATTAAATTTTTTAGAAGACGAAAAATTGAGAAACATTTTTGGAAACATCAAAAACTGAAAGTTAGATGACAGTGATGTTAGATTAGGATGATTCACTTTGAATATCCTAAGGCCAAATATTGCTGTTGGAGGTTAATGAACTTAATTTTCACTTGGCACACCACAGAGTCATGTTTAAGAGAAAGATTCCAATCAGAAAGTAGCATTTATGCATACGTTACTGTTGCAGCATGTTGTCAGGCATAGAGCAGGAGAATCTACTTTATGAAGAAACTTCAATATCATCAGTAGGCAGTCAATACACTGTACATTGCAATCGATGTTGAAATTAATATAGATCTTGAGACAAATGAATATTATAAAACCAAGCTATCACAATAAAACCACGGTAAATCTCATTATAAAAAGAAGGATCATTTTCCTAGGTAGGTCTATTTTAATTCTAGCATGTTCTTTCTTTTGTCGCCATAGGTTTGCTTTTAAGTGTAAATGATGATCTTAATAACGTGTTTATTCGATACGACCGATATGAAAGATTCAGACAGAACACAACCCAATCAGCGGAAGCACCTGCACCCGCACCAGCACCCGTGCAGCCACCACGCCCTGCTGCTGTGGAACCATTACCAGTAGACACTGGACGAATTACAACAGCCTGGCCAGAAAATTCAACCAGGGTTCGTTAATGTATAAGACAAAGTGTATTACTGTAGGAGGCAACTTGGTAGCCTGTGTACAGATGCTCCCTCCCCCACCCCCGATTTTTTCTAAGGGGAGGGGGGCATCTGGACACAGGCTAGCAATGTGGCCGAGCTGTTAGAGCACTGGACTTGCAATTTGGAGGCCATGAGTTCAAGTCCTGCACTGACTGCTAGCTGGATTTGTTCAGGGTAGTCCTGAGTTCAAACCCTGGACCACGCTTGTAAATCGCCAGCTGGTTTGCCTTTGGCCTGTTGGGATTCTTAACCCTGTTATGTTTGATTATATTTGAATTATTTGTTTCAGTCATTTGCTTGTCTCCATTAGCATAAGTGCTATAAATACTGCCAAGGGTAAATAAAGGGATTGTCATTGCCAACGAGCAGCCTTGCGAAGACGTAAGGCGTGCAAGGTGGCAGCATAATAAAGCAATGTGCGAAAGTTCCAAGGCAGAATGAATCTTAAAGCAATGTAACACAAGTTAGTGTAAGGTAATGTTTATGACATAATGCAGGACAGAGAATATAAGAAAAATATGCTATGTAAGGTCAGTATTTCAAATTCTTTATGCAGTAGAACAGTTTAGTGCACCATTTTCAAGGAATTTTCGGTCATGCAATCAAATTGAGTTCAAAATATTTTACCCAAATACACTGTCTGTTTATGCCGCTAAATGATAATGCCGCAAAATTTGAAGCAAAATAATTCGGAAGGCTTCATCAGGGCACCATAAATCTTTTTTTTCCCTGAAAAGTAGACTTCCTAAGCTTTGAAAAGAGACAAAATATAAATCTGTATGTTGAATATTTGCAGACTTATGATTTTTCGAGGGTTATAAGACAACTAAATTTTACGTGAAGTGACCTGTTTGCAACTTTGGACAAAAACACGAATTTCAATATCTCAAAAAATATGCCTTGTAAAGTCGGGATTTCAAGTTCTTTATGCAGTGGAACAGTTTAGTTCACTATTTTCAAGGTAATTTTCGGTTATGCAATCGAATTGAGTTTAAACTATTTTTCCTAAATTACAGTAATTTATGACATTTCATTTCAAGGAAAAGGCAAAATAATCTTAAATAGCAAATGGTACCTGGTAAAAGCTCTGACAGGAAATGTCCCTTTATTTTTCCTTGAATACCAATAAAATGCATACCAAAATGGTCATCAAACACCCCCTGCCTTAGTTTGCTCTGATACCTGTACCCACATCAACAGTTAGCCCACCAACCCTTCCAACCCCACTTTTACCATTTATAGGAACTTACAGGATAATAAAGTTGATCTCCTCTGCTGATTACTTCACTCTACCCTGAAATGTTTATTTTGTGCAATTTTAACTTGAGTATGTGTTGTTTTAGATGCCAGTTGCTGCCCCTGCAGTTCAACCAGCACCTGCTCCAGTAGCCCCAGCAACAGCAAATGGGTAAAGTTGAGACCATTTTTAACTCTTACAGTAGTAACATGACATGTTTTTTCGTTAGCTGACAAAGTTGTCCTTGACCTTTACAACTGATGACCTCACAGAGGGTAGGATCTGCACAGGCGATTACGGCTGGTTCAGGGGCAAATGGGATTATCAAAAAACCAAAAAATTGTCTTTTGCTGATTTTTTCACCCAATTTGGCATTTAATGGCCAGATCTGGTTGTTCCATGCTCAAAAGTGGATTTTCTCGGAAAACTTGGTACTTTGCTGAACCTATTCATCTCCTGGAAATTTTACTGAAAAATATGTTTTGAAGATAGTTGAACAATTTTCTCTTCACTGTCTGGCGAGAAAGAGCTAGAACTTACCACAAAACCGTTTACTTCACGGCCTTCTGATTCGGATGCAAAATATTAGCTTGCGAACTTTGGACATGCGCAGAAAGCAAAATTTCGCTCTCTCTCCTCTCCTCTTCTTCAGCTTTTCTTGCCTCATTTTTTTGCTTTTGCTGGGAAACGTTTTTAGGAAAGCTATTAGGATCTTAGGATTAGATGAAAGGTAGGTGGGTAGTGGAACAAGATTTTTATGGGAATTTTTTCAGAGCCAGCGTTACATATATTTTTGCCTTTTCCTCCGGCCTCCTTGACTGAATCGTGTTCATTCTGGTATGGTTTGAAAGATCTCTTCACCCTACATAAGTTAGCAGAAAAAGCTGCCCTTGACCATTAAAACCTGATGGCATCACAGGCGGTTGAAGGGATAAGATCTGCATGGGCGGTTAATGGGGGTAAATGGTTTAATTTAGCGTCGTACACCATTCTACAGATTTAAATAGTAAAACAGATTTTAGTTAACCCCAGTAAACAGTCACGATTATACCTGCAATACACACATTGACAATTAAACCACCCTTATTCTTCATGATTTCAATGCATTTGTTTCAATTGCTTAGAGAATCTCTGATCAGTTTTGACGATGAAGCAGTGGCTCCTTCCCAGGCCCCCTCAGTCGATACTTTGACATCCAAGATGCAAGCTTTGAGTAAGTTATTAACTTTGGGTGCTTCACATCATCACACTTACTGTTTTCATCAAGAATTGAACACAAGAAAGCTTATTAGAGAGATTAAGAGTCACGTTTATGGCAAACAGCAAACGTCAGATTCAAGTTGAGAATTTCTCAGAATAGAAAATTAGCAGATAAAAACTGTCCAGAACAATTCTTATGTATAAAACTGGCGTGAAACTACTTACTATTAAGTAGAAGTAATAGACAGTAAATGACAAGGGTGGGGGGGGGGGGGGGAACTTGGTCACGTGGTACATATTCACGTTTGCCGTTTGGCGTAAGCGTGAATCTTCATCTTTCTATGGTAGAACTGCCATCTGCAGTGAAACTTGTGTGTTCATTGTTGCATCCAACTTATGAATGAATAGTAAGACTTCTTATTAGACTCTTGTCACTTGAGCCTCTGTTACAGCTGTATGTTCATCAGTCCTTTACCGCTTACTGAAACTCATATACATAACTGTACCCCTGCCTAACTTGCCGACTTGCCTAGACTGTCAGCAGTCTCTTGCATTTTTTTTTTATTTTTTCAAAGTTACTGGGGTACATGTAGCACGCGTAACGCATAAATCCGATCCGCAAGGAAAGAGGGTTTTTGTTTTGCATGAGAACTGGATGGACTGGGAGAAGTCCACTACTTGTCATTCTTTTGAAAAAGTTAAAGTCTGAGGTGTTTTGATTCCGTGATGAAGGTTTTTTTGAAAAGATGTTTTATATTATTTTTAGATGTTGCCGCCACCCCTGATCAAAGAGCAGCTGATCAAGATGATGAATTTGACATGTTTGCTCAGTCAAGAAAAAGCACATTTGATGAGGTCAGACAAAGGTGAGTTAAAAATATGCGGCATTAAACCACTGGGCATGTAAGTTACCAGATATTATCCATAAAAAAGACAGCAGTTAAGGGTACTTTACAAACAACCTAATTATAATCTCAGCAGATAGCCATTTGCAGGCGTTCAGATAGTGGAGTGCGGCGGGAAAAAAATAAGGAGAAAGTGAGGGTGGGGAAGGGAGGGGTGTTCCTTCGCTCTCATTCCCCACCCCACCCCCTCGCTGTTTTCCTGCCCAGATCTCTTTCTGCCGTCCTTACAATCGGAGTGCCTGGAACATGCCACTCAGCAGGACATTCAAAAGACTAATAGAACAAAAGCGACAAATATGGACAACAACAGTTAGTACCCTGATATGTTAAACCTTTGACAAACGGCAGGCCGAAGTGCTCTGCACTTACATGTTCTTTTTAGAATCTATTTCAGCTAATGCTAACACGCTTTTAACCTTAACAGACTGGTGGCCAGTAACTTCGTGTCGTTAATGACTAATTTGCTATTTAAGCAAGCCTGATGATGACTGTCACGCATCTTCCATTGTCAAAGAGTCGGTCAAGAGACGTTATTCACCTGGTGCATTATATATTATATGGATTTGAGCGCTTAGTATTATGTGCAAATGCGCGAGTTTTAGAAAGGATAGCTTCTTAAGATCCTTTGTACTGCATGTGTTTTATTTGTGCTCTTGTTTTCTGACTTTTTTAGCGGATCGACATACTCTGATAATCTTCAGCCATTTGATCGCTCAATTGCAACCTCCATGGCTGTTAACAAGACAGAACCAAAGGTACGGAGTATAACTTCTCTGGACCAAAGAGTACAACATTATTAAAGCTAAGTTTCATTTTACAACGCAAATTATGTGGAATTCTTTTCTATATCGTCTTATTTTCTTTTTAAAATTTCTGTATTGTAATTGTTCCTTTTATGACACACGCCTGTAGGATTTGAGCGTATATGTATGCAAATGTGTGCAATTTAGTTATCGGTTACTCGGTTACTGGAATGTTGCTCAAAGAAAAGCTACGAAGAATAAGAAATAGCTGTGGAAAAAAAAACGAGCTCTTAGAAAAAGTGGGGTAAACTTGATGGGGAAAATCAAAGAAAGGAAACAATCAAGAACCGCCCTTCAAAACTCGTAACCCAATGTGTTATCAACTAGTTATCAGCCCAGCTTACATACATTCGTGTTACTGAACAGTTATTGTCGTTTGGTTTGTAACGGTTTACTTATGGCTGGATTATTTTGTTTCCTTAACTTAACAGGCAGAAGAAACAAGGTGAGAAAAAAGCTGTTGCCTTATCATCCAAATGATACTGTTGTTAGAAACAATTTATAAGGAAACTGGATAACAAAAAATTTAGGGAAAGAAGTTAAAGTTGTTACACTAAGCTCCTCTTGCTAACCACGCACCCCAGTATTTTCATGTCGGCTTTCTTGCTAAACGCGCAACAACGGAGTATTCTTAACTTACAGTCAGTAAGATAATCGTTAAATCTCTCTGGCGAGTGGTTTAAGTGAATGGGCCTCAAAAGAACACAAGCGTACCGCAAAGTAAAATACAGACCAAGAGCGTAGCATCCATATACGCACAAACGCCCGTGCGTACAGATAAAATAGGGGAAAATTATTATTCTTTATTTCCTGGAAGCATTTGTATCATTAAATCGGAATGACTGATAAATTTGTGGGATTATATTGTCCTATAGTGTCTTTTTGTTAGTATTTCCTTCATACTTTATTATTCTTTCAACTGACTGCAAGAAACGTTGTAGTGGTGTGAAAGACAAGAGATTGAGCTCTCGTGCAATTCTGCACGTACACAAGCACAAGGACGTTGATATTGGTAGCGTTGTAAGAGTTTGCCCGTCTGAAAGGTAGACAACTCGCTCTTTGCTTGTAGCCTCTTTGATGGCGTCACTGTTTTGCCTTTTTTTTGGTAAACATTTTACCTTACCGATATCACGAGAGATAGGTAAAACAAACAACTAGCTACTGCAGACTCCGCAGAGTGTATACTTATCGCAAATGGTGACAAAATAAATTGTTAAAATGTTGCGCTAGTCGCCAATCAAATCCTTGTCGTATTAGTCTTAAAGTGGTTGCCTTTCTTTCTTTCTTTTTTTTCTTAAAGTCACATAGATGATATCGAGTCTTGGCTGAATGTAACTGAGCATGATGTAGTAAGTATTGCGATGTTGAAATAACTTATAATATGTAACTGAAATAAATCAGTTATTTTGATTTCGAATGGAATAGTTAAAATGAGTAGATATGATCTTGGCAGTTAAGTGAATGACCAGAGCGCTGAAAATATTTGGAACCTGAAACTCTTATGTCGCGCTCAAGTTTTTCTGGTTCTTTTAAATATTTTTGAACTGTTTAGTTTTCTCATTTAACAGCAACGATTACATCCACTTTCATCTATTGCGCGCAATGTTGGTAACATCGTAAGCCTTATGCTTGAATGTTTGATAAAATGTATTATTTTAATTTCACTCAATATTAAATCAAAGAAAGACTATCGTCAACTCGTGGGTACGCTGTTTAGAAAATAATCAATTAGTTATCACCTCTGGTTTTCCCACAGTGAATTTTAGGAAATGATAGAAATTCATATTATAAATATACTATCCTTGTTCTGGAAACACAATACTTTTCTTGCTGTTTATTGCACTTTAGTAACAGTTATTTAAGTATATATTTAAAAACAAAACCAAAAAAACAGCAAAACAAATAAGCAAACAAGACAAAACAAAAAAGAAAAAAAAAGGAAGAAGGGAGAAAGAAGGTCCTTAGCAGGATTTGAAACTGGTACCTTCGGTTTGACCCGACCTCACATAGCCACTACGCCATTGAGGATGGTCTCATGATTTGGCGAAAAGTCTCAAGTTTAATGCCTTTTCCATGGAACTTCCGCCGGCAAACGACCGGGGCAAACGATCGAGCCATAAAAACGACTCGAAGCAATAGGATGAAATTAAGGCTAATTGAAACCAGGCTACTGACAGTCAAAAACAATGTAAACGCATTTCATGGCAATGAAAGAACATACGCGATACAAATCCGACACAACTCCTCCGCAAAGTAGGACGCAAAACATTAGCTTATGTTAGTATCTCGATTTCCGCTGTTATTTTAAAAAGGTAATGCTCAAACTCACATCCATTGCCCCCCGTGATCCTGGGGAGTCCTTAAGAAGAAGAAGAAGAAGAAGAAGAAGAAGAAGAAGAAGAAGAAGAAGAAGAAGTGCCTTTATTTACCATACATTTCACCAGTCCGTATTTTATAGTCCGTATTTTATACCCAGTCCGCAGTCCGTGTTTTATACTGACCGCCATAAATTCATTCATACACATAACCTACAACAGTACTACAAGGTAGGAGATCAAGCCAGCATCGAAGTTGAAGGAGTCGAAGAGCAAATGCTCATCTTCTTGTCAAGTTTAACGCCTGGACGGGTCAAAGGCTTTTGAATCGTACTAATTTGAAAGATTCCTGCCTGTCTTAAATTTAGTGACCTCTATCCTAACCGTGCTGTAGCGCACGATGCACGCTCTCAGCGAGGAATTTGATGCTACCGAACTTCGGCGAGCGCGTGCTTCTTTGGAAACGATAGATCTTCGCGCTCTCGAGTTCGGACCCGATTAATTACGAAGTGCGTCTACTACGAGTGAGTGAGTGACTCATTTGCATATCTCAGTCCCTGCATTAACTCGTGGTACGCTCGCGCGTACCCACGAGTTAAAAACTTGGTTATGATGATGATGATAATGATATTGCAACGGCAATTTTGAAATTGATCACTGCCTTATATATTCAAACCTATCAACCTGCCATATTAAGCGGACGCAACGTCATTAACTCCCAAAATCTTCTTCTTAACGTTCCTCTCAAGTTGCCGGCACAAAACAGTGTCTTGCTTGTGTTTTCTCTTCTTTTTTTTTTTTGTTTCGGAATTCATTTTATTGCCATACGTAAGTGTTAACTCAACGGAATTCGTTTTTTTAACAGGCCAAAGCAGAAGCTGCAGCAGCTCAACAAAGTACCGAAGGAGAAACCTTAAGTAGTTCAGGTTTGTTTAACATCAAAGTAAAGTCGGGAACAGGGAAGGGTGGAGCTATATTGTTGAGGTTGTCGGTGCGGTCCAAACTACCGCCTAATTTCCGGGACAGCAACGGCAACAACAACAATCAATCAAACATAGTCTGCTTTTAAAGAATTCTTCAGATCAGTGATGTACTAGAATCATGCATACTTCTAGGAGGAGGAGGAGCCTGGTTGGTGCTTCTCACTTTACTGACGATTTTACGGCTTTATACAGTAGGTCGCCTGATATGTTTGTTTGTCGGAAGTGCGTTTCAGTTCGGCTTTTTACCGTCAAAACCTTGCTTTGCCCTAAAACCTGTACAGTTGAATTTATGTTACACCGAGGTAAACCACAATGAATTGGTTCTAACGGTCTCCTCCCCGCCGATCGGTGCGACCGATGGAGACTGGTTTCAGCTCCGTACATCGATCGACCGTTGAACCCTAGAGTGAATTTGGACCGAAATAATGCAAAATAGCTTTGAAATACGTGGTTAAGCTAATGTTCCTCAAACGCATCGTTAAATTCATGATAAATACAGTTCCACCAGCTTCAAACAGCATGTTTGAGAGAGAAAATGCTTTAAGTATAATAATTTTACCCAGTTATTTAGTAAGTGGCAGCGTGTTCTAAGTGGTTGAGGGCTGAGACGATGATGATGATAATGGTGGGGGTGGTCACGATGCTGGTTCGAATCCCGTGGTGTGAGACCCGTTGAAATACGATTCTTTTTCTTTGTTACACAATTTTTTTTTTTGCTTCTTCTAGGTTTTGTTTTTTAATCATAGTTTTTCCCTTTGCCTTGTTTCCCTTTATTTTTACTGCTGACCCTCTACAGCTTCTCCAGATTTTTGCGACAACGTATTTTCTAGTTTAGAGTTTTCTGAAAACTGCTTTTGTGATTGTCGTTTCAGAGTTCGACAAGTTTCTTGCTGAACGAGCGGCAGCAGGTGGCCAGCGAACAGGAAGTGTAAAAGCAGGCGCCAACCGGCCCAGGCAAAGACAGATGCAGATGGACACAGCCGATGATGAAATGTTCGGATTGTAATGCATTTGTGAAAGACATCGTGACATTTTAGATACCCTCGGTCGTATGCCGCCTCACCAAGCAGACCCTGCAATGAAATTGAAGATGTCTGACTTGCACTGATTATTTTAGTTGACTGACTGAAGAGAAACACGCCTTCATATCGTTCTTCGAAGGAACAAACACTGCGGTTTGGCTCCTTGAAACTTTGCCTATGGACGAGACGTTATGAGAGAACAGTTACAACGGAGAGGAGAGTTTTTTTCTGCTTCTTGTAGATAAAAACCGATCGATCGACCAGCTCATTCCTGGTAACTGATGTCTCCTAAACGTTTTTCTTACAATGCGCCATTATTCGTAATTACTTTCGTGGAAATTTGGCTCTAAATATCTAGGAAAATAAAAAAACGTAGGGTCCTGAATGAGCAGTTCATGTATAAATCTGCTGCTTTCCTTTGAAACGGTATCCTTTGTTGGATTATAGCGTCATTCATAATGCGGCATGTTTGGTTTGGCAGTAGAGGGATGAACAATTTTCCAAAAGATACAAAATTTCGACACATCCTCAAATACTCACGGGTAACGTGAAACCAAGAAATCCGCAAAGAAGTCGTCGCAATAGAACCTAGAAAAACAAAAGGTGCAAAACAAAGAAAAGTTCACAGTTCCTTACACCGAGTTATACCCAACATTTTGGATTTAGATCAGAATTTTGTCGAGGGGAAGTAATTTAATTATTTCTCTATTTTCCCAGCGCAATCTTATGAAACAAACGGATGTAATTGGCCAAAACCTATCCTGTCAATTCAAGTCTCTCTTTCTTGTTTAAGTTCAACTCCCGAGAAAAACGATCTCCCCTCACAGGCAAATCAGAATCAGTAGAGTGTTTTTAGTAAAACGCTTTACGTGTTTTAGATTTTAAGTAAACTGCAATCGCCTTAGGCAGTTAAATTGCACTGAAAAATTTCTCAGATGTACAATTTAACATTTAAAAATTCAATATTACCTTGACTGTAAATGCATTATCAAAAAGAAAGCATGGGTAGCGTTGGAAGAACCGCGTAAAGCATGCGCAAAACAAGACTCCCGTTTCTGGTTTTGCGTGTTAAGTGTTCAGTCTATTATGTTAATAGTGTACACGAAAGCATGAATTGCTGTTGCCTCTCTAACATGCAACAGTAGAAATGAATGATGGACAAATCTAGGAAGAATTAAAGCTGCATTAAGATATTCAACTGTTCACCCTCTTTTATTAAATAAAATGTCCCATTTCGAACCGTAGCTTTTGAAAACCATACCACATAGTGTGACGCACGTGCAGAGTTGTTTGCTGGCACTAGGGACTTTAAGATTCAACAACGCGACAGCAATGAGAACGTGGCTTAAAAAGTGAATTTGTGTTCTTTCAGTCTCTTTCGCAATTATTCCTACCCACTAACTTTGTCAAATGTAGGCGAACCCTCTTTGAGTGGAATTATTTGGGACCATATCCAAGTCCAGAAGGAGAAATAAAATTTTGTCGTTGCTTGTTTAAGTCCTCCATAAAACGCGAAATTAGGCATTTTCACGTAGTAGTCGTGCAAAAACGGGCAAAGAAATGTACAAAAAAGCGTGATGTTGTTTTGCTTTATAAAACCTATTGTTTTTTTTAAGTTCTCGTTGCCGTGGCGTCGTTGAATCTTAAAGTCCTTACTTCCTTGACAACCCTGCTTTCACCGGATATCCTAGCCTGAAATTCATCCGATTGCTTCGAGTCGTTTTCTCCTCGTTACTGAGGGAGTAAAAAAACGACTCGAAGTAATCGGATGAAATTCAGGCTACGGATATCCGGGACAACTTTCTCAATGTTAACAGTTGGTCAAGCTGATTTTCAGTCAGAGCTCGAGTGGATAACCAACTCAAGTTGGATGGTTGACTATCCGCGTCCCCCCCCCCCCCCCCCCCGCCCATATAACTAGACCTTGACACTCACGTGGAAGTAACCTCGACATAACCTATATGTAGTTAAGGAGATTTCCTTTGGACGTCGAAAGAACGGGAAAGCATGCAACGCTCGGACTAGGAGGGCTTTCATTTTGATAGAGCGCTGGACTTGCAATTCGGAGGCCTCGAGTTCAAGACCCGCCTCGACCGCTAGCTGGATTTGTTCTCGAAAGTCTTCCGGCCAGTTGGGATTTTTTAAAACCCTATTATATTTGATTTAAATTATTTGTTTCAGGCATTTGCTTGGCCCCACTAGCATTAGTGCCATAAATACTGCCGAGGGTAAATACCAGAAATTTAATTTAATTTATTTTTTGCCGAAATACCATAAAGAAAGCCGAGCTGAGAGAGCAGATATTACTAAAGAAAAGCAACCGCGAAACCGCAACATAAAATCGATGAAAACCGAAAAACCGCCGACGGTGACCTCTCCTCTTAAAAAAGCATTTTTCAGGCAGGGGTGGTCTAGCCCCCCACGCAGGCGTTTATAGGGGAGCTCGTTTTTCATCCCTCCCCACAAACAATGGGAAAGGATGTTGTTTTTGGTTGAGCAGGCGTTGGTGGGGAGGGATGGAAAACGAACTCCTCTAAAAACACCCGCGTGAGAGGCTAGGAATGGTCGGCACAGATCCCACATCCAGTCCTGCTTCTACTATTTCTGACAGCAGATATTTGACTTGGAGCAGTAAAATGTTACAGCTTTCCCTAGATTCCCTCTATAAGCTTGAGCGATTGATCGCATTTCGCAAAGTAGGTCACGTTTGTTGCTGGATCCGCAACTTTTTGGGGGATTGGTCCTCTTTTTTACCAGAACACGACTGCTTTGCAAATTAGGAATGTCATTGCAACAAAGAAAACAACACAAACAAGAAAAAATTCGCGCCTAATCGGTTCAAAATTCGCGGTCAATATATCTTCCAAATTTGGCAATCGATTGTCTAAGTTGTCCAATCACATAAGGCTATATCCAGTCCGGCTTCTCGTGCGCTGTTGGTTTGTTTTCTGCGCATATATAGCTCGCACATGTTTCTTTGTATCTGAAATGCTGTTGATTTGAGTTTTGGCTATTTTTCTTCGCGTCTATGATTGATCTTCGGCGTCGTTCGGCCGGAAGACGCAGGATGTGTTCCTGCCCACACCTGAAAGACTTTAAAAAAGCCGATGGGTTGAGAGTCTTTCGCAAAATTCACGCGCATTTCGTCTGTTGCGGTTCGCGTGAAGCAAGGAAGCGAAAGGTACAACACCAGTTGTAGATTTCCTTGATGGAGGTCCAGCGGTCTGAAACACTGCTAGCCTTATGATGATGTTGTTTTTATATTTTTCTTGACTAAAGGCCAGCTTGTGCCATTGTCACGAGTGTGGAACCTACTCCAGCCGTCTTCACTCTTGCCTTTTGTGCGTTTATTTCGGTTGCTACACCGGAAACCGGCACATTCACCTTCACGCGCAATCAACAGGCCATTCTCTAGGTACGGAAACCATCTACTTTCGTTTATACTTCTGTGTCTCCCTTGATCATCTATGAACTTTCCGTTTCACAGTAATTTTGTTTTACTCCGATTTTTTAGCTTTGGATTTGACGCATGGTGCAGTCTACTGTTTCGTGTGCAAAGACAATGTATACGATCTGGATTTGGAGAAAATTTGCGTCGAACAGAGCGTCAGGGCCTGGAAGACGTTAGGTAGGATCATACAGTGTTGATCAGTGCAGAGAAAAAGTTTAATAGTTAAACTATTAATATAATGCATAAGGCAAATCATGAGGCGTTTACGCGCATTGTAAATATTAAATAGTTTCAAGCAGTTTATTTTGTGTCACATTATGCTGTTGCACGCAAATAAAGGAAATAAGTTAATTGTACAATTATACTGTTTAGGTTATAACGTACACATCGTCTTTTATCTTTGGTAATTGTTTACTTGCTACATCTAATGTTAGAAGGGTAATAGTGGTTCATCATTTTTTGCTCCTAGCCTACATGTACATGTACTCATCGTTCTTTTTTCGTGTCCTAGAACCGGTATTTAATCCGATTGTTATATCAACGTTGTTGGACAAGCTGTTTGACTTGTCATCTCCTTACGTCCAGATTGTTAAGCTAGTGGCTACCATTTCTGCAAAGTGTTCTAATTTTAACCAAATGATTTTAATCTTATCTCTCTCTTTAATAACAGAGTGGCCGTTTTAATATTGATAAAGCTCTGATGACCTGCCCAGACATAAATCCTGAACAAATTAACGAATTCTCCGACAATAATATGCTGACTTTTGATAAGAAGGAGGAAAAAGTAAATATATTTGTCACCACTAGGTTTGAATAAATTCTTTTCTTAACTGAAATACAAATCAATTTGACAAATTGAGTTTTCTGTGGCTTTTCTTTTGAAAAAGCTCTCCTTTTTTCAACCTCCCTTCCCCAGGGGTGTAGCTGTAGAAATTTTTGGATCTGGGACTAGGCATCTTGTTGGGGGAAAAGGGTGAGTGCAAAGAAAGAGGCAAACCAACCAAGGGATAACGAGGAAAAGGGACACTGCTCTTTCCTCCTCCCCAGTCCCTTGTTCAGCTCTCTTTGCTCGCGGATTTTTTCCATCCAGTTAGTAGCCTTTCTTCCTCACCAAGGATCATCAGACCTGCCAACCTCTGATAAAGGAAGATCTGGAGACCCACAAAAAAAAATTGGAAGATTCTACAAAAAGGAGTGACCCTTTTTCCATGCGGAAAATTAACAGTTTCTTTAAATATTACCCTGCTTTAGTTGGGTCCCTCCTGTAACAAATTAGATATCGCTTTTTCTTTGATGACTTTAAGAGACCAGAGAATAGGTCATCACTGGGATGAAACTCGTAGCAAAGAGTCATTTCTTCCGGATAAGCCAACTTCATGGGTAAAATTTTACAAAGCACCATCCAGGCTTAAACAGGCACTATCATTCCCACGAAATTTGATCAAAATTGTCTCTAAAGTCGAGCCTCCATTAAGCGGCCCCCTTTTAAGCAAGCACCCTCCATTAAGCAACCAGTATTCAAAGTTCCAAAACAATAATATTGTAGAAAAGAAGGAGGAACTCTTCAGTTTTAAATTTTGTTCTTCTCGACTCATGTTTTCCCACAACATTATTCTTAAAAACGTTTTTGATCACATTCTCTGTGAATATTAAATCCATAAAAAAACCCAACTCATATCCCAGTGCATTCTGGTAACAGTCCACACTTGGTTTAGGCAGGTTAACCACAAGTTGTCAAATGTTGTTTTCCTAAATTTTAAAAAATAAAAATAAACGCTCATCACTAAATTTTTACCCAAGACTGATTCTAGTGATAGATTTTGCGATTAAGACACCTGGGGTACTGGGGTACCATTTACAGGTGAAAACTGGAAATTTCCAGTTGGAAAATCAAATGGTTTGTGCCATTCCATTTGGGAAGCTTCTAAAAATAGGGGCTGTGATTTGAGGGGATGCAATTTTTCAGCTATTTTTAGTCTGCTCAGCTGGATATACTTTGTATGGGTTCTAGCTTTCTCCCACCGTGTCAAATTTTGTGGTTTTATATTATACACAAGATTTCTACCCGGTTGGTTTGCGTAAATGGTAAGCACCCCAGCTAGTCAAACCTGCTGTATGGTGATTTTCTTTTAACCATAAGTTTTCCATGTTGTCCTCCAAGAGACATTTTTCCAACATATTTTTAAAACAGATTTTAATCTGCATTTTCTGCTAAAAATAGTAGATCTGACAAGTGATAACCAAGACACTTGTGTGACTTAAACTAGCCTTCAAACCCAGGCATAGTGTCAGCTTTTACAGATAAATAAATTACAAGAAGGTGATTGATTTGATTACTGTACTTGATTAACAAAATTTTCACCAGTTTAGTAAACTGTATGCAATTACTGTTAAATCTCTTTGCAAAATACAAGGTTTTACTTTTAAGCAAATTAAGTCTCCTCTTGTACTAATTTTGTAATTTTGTTGTTAAAGCCACCAGTGACCAATCCATTATTTTTAAAACACCAGTGACTCTTAACATGAGTTGTAAACTTAAATAAAATCTTTTACATGCACTTTTTCTGTCTTCACTGTTACTTTATGTGCAGACATCAAACACTCCTTTGGCTGCTCATATTTAGTTAGTAGTTGGACACTTACATGTATGTGCGTATTAATCAGGATACTTCTCTATGGCTACAATGTCGATATAAACCAACGAATTGGTACTTCTATTGGGGATGAGTGTGAAGTCTCTGTTCTGAAGACTATGTTCTCTTCTTATTCAAATAAAACTACATGTAATTTTCACATGGACAATTTTCCTGAGGGAGGGGGCGGGGGTAACAACTGTATTGAAAATAATGGGGTTGCATTTCCATAAAGAATGGGGTCACACATATTTGGGACTTCAGGGGTAAGAAAATTCTGGTGAGTAGAGATTTAAAAATGGAAAGATTTACATTTAAAAAAGTGACAGAAAGTGACTAAGTTGGGGTCCCAAAAGTTACATTTTGCCCAGAGGTGACAGATGGGGGTCTGTAATTTTGCCACAGAACTGGGGTAGGGGTTAAGAGAGGCCAGTGGCATCATAGTCAAAATTGTCCCAATAACCCTCTTCCCTCCCTGGGAAGATCTTGTACCAGTATTTGGCTCCCGGCATTTTGAACGTAAGGGATTTTGAACTTGGAAATGCCCTACTTGTCAGGAAGAATTTCACATCATAGTTTGTATAAATAATACTTCTTGTACACAGGAAAAGGCCGTGTTAAATACATTCCTTGGGAACCGAACAAATCAGAGGTTCAACTTCTCAAAGAGAACAAAAAGAGAATCAAGGTGGAGAAGAATTCTTTTATAGGTGAGTAAAAAAATGTTTGTCAGTATTACAGACACCAGCTAAAGCATGTAACTGCCGTCAACCAGCTCATTGCCTTATGGATGGTAATAATGCTTAAGATCATTTGTGGTCTACCAAGCCACATTGACAATGGAGGTCAAAAGGCCAGCCGAGACCCATGTAGGTCTTACTAAGAAATCTTTCAAGACCAGATACACTAACCATAATTCTTTCAGAGACCCAAACAAGAGACTCAGAACAGAACTTTGCAAGTATATCTGGCATTTGAAAGACACTAAGACAGAATTTAATGTAACTTGGAAGATTTTAAATCAAGCAGCGCCTTTCAATCCCTCTTCAAACCACCTGTGGGAAAAATATTTAATTATTTGCAGACCCGATCTGGGGAGCTAGAACAAGTGAAATAAACTTGTTACCTTCTTACAGGCATGCACACAAATTTCTCCTCATTGGCTTTACATCTGCTGCAGTTGTCACACAATAGTTTCTGATTCAAATTCCAGAAATTGTGAGTGCCCATGTGTAGTATCAGAGTGTGTTGTAACAAACTTTTCATTTGGCAATTTTATCTGAGGAGTGCCGCACATGTTGTGCGGTACAAAACTAAATAGTAATAAAATGCCAAGTCGGATCAGATCACCTAGATAACGCTCTAGTCCTTGCATTGAGCACTCTGCCAATAGGCATGCATGTATATCAACTGGCAAAATATCTACATGTGCGCATAAAATTAGTCTCGTCTAAAAAAATTTACATTGTAGGTATGTTTTTTTTCTTTTCAATATGCAAAACAAGGGGTTTTGAAATTCACACTAGAAAATACATATCCCCTCTCTTTAAAGGGCCTCTGCATTGCTTTGTGAAATTTGTGCGGACATGTGTCACTGGGATTCTGAAACCCTAATAGCTTACAACAGACCAGATTCAGCTGAATCTAGACTACACACAAAGAATTCCTACCCTATCTCAGAGACTATTTGCAAGAAACTCTAAAATACACAGTACTTGTAATTCAATTTACTCTTGTCTTTTGAGTGATATCCATTTTTTACTTTATTGCAGGTTTAAGAGGACTTACTAACCTTGGAAATACATGTTTCATGAACTGTATAGTTCAGGCTTTGACTCACACTCCATTGCTGAGAGACTATTTCTTGTCTGATCAGCATGTCTGTACTGGAGAAAGAGATCAGTGTATTGTTTGTGAAGTCGGGTCTGTCTTCCAAGAGGTGAATAAAATTAATGGTATGATTATTAGAAAGTCAACATTCTAGTTTTTGTGGATGAAGCTGTGCTATCATTCCTCCCCTCCCTGTATATCCCTCATGTAGTTTATTTATAGTACTAACTTGAAATTCCCCTTCTTAAGTCTGACCACTATCATATCCTCTTCAATTTTGGTTGAATTGTAGCATTGCATTTACGCTATTATTAACCTGTAGTACGCAGTTTACCAAAAAATTGCATGTATATTGTTATCAGATACTCTAGACTATATTAAACAATGAATATATGAATTTCGTATATCTAATCTGAACCATGGAATTGAGAAGAGAATATCATCACAGTTAAAGGCTCAACTTATGCAGTTGTGAAAAGAAGGCTTGAAACAGTTGAGGCTCGATGGGATTCTAACCCTTGACCCCTGTGATACTGGTGGATTGCTCTAAATCTTTGCTTGATTTAGTCATAGAAAACTTCAAATCAGTTGCAGTTTTGAGTTAGCAGACTACAACATGCCTTGCATAAATGTTTTCGTCTTTCAGTTTTATTCAGGTCAAAAGAATCCACATACACCTTTTAAACTGCTTCATCTTGTTTGGACACATGCCCGCCATTTAGCTGGTTATGAACAGCAAGATGCACATGAGTTCTTTATTGCTGCCCTCGATGTACTTCATCAGTATTGCAAAGGTGCGTTGATAAAATAAATTATGACAATATTAGTCAATTACAAGAACCTGTATATTGATGAGTTTTAAAAATTTTAAAGAGTTGGAGACAGAGAAGATGGAGAATATTAATTCTGAAATTGGAAAACGTTTTAAAAATGTTTACAACTTCAGGGTGATTAAGAAAGGAAAAATCAACTATAGTTTATCACGTATAATCTGGTATAATGGCCGCTACAAAGAGACTTAAGTGAAGACACTTTAAGCTTTAGCTGACACTGAGCTAAGTGATTACCCGTTGCCTGAAACACGATCTTTGGAACTGATTTTTATTGTGACCAATACAAGTCAATTGTGATAAATTCAAAAGGTTTTATCTCACTGCTTCACCACAGTTTCATTGTGGTTCTGCTAATAACGTTATCATCCTTCAGGACAATTTTCAACAATCTTGTTTCATGTTCTGATTAATGTCTCACGATGATTTTAAAATGATCATTTGTTTAAGGTCATGGAAAAAGTCAGGGAAAGTCTTTGTCATTTGCAGAGTGATTGAAAACAAGACAGAGAATTTTGTTTTCAGTTTCAGAAGAACGTTTTTATCCGGCAAATGAGAGAACATGTACTAATCCTGTAAAAAATTACATAAGAGGAGATACAACAATAAAATTATTTATGGTATGCTTTTAAAAAAATGAAGGAATTATGAAACCCGTGTTCGTTCAGGGTCAGGGAAACGTCAAGGAATAGAGATGATTTTATTGTTTTGGACAGTGAATGGCAACCTTGCTAACTTTACGTACCATACACAATTTCAATGTTAAATGTATTTTTCTCTTTAGAGGATGCCCCAAACAAGGAGATTTTGGTTCCAAATAATCCCAATAGATGTAACTGTATAATTGATAGAATATTCACTGGAGGTCTTCAATCAGATGTTACTTGTCAAACATGCAGGTAAGTAAGGCTATTTTTCTCCATTCCTTTCCCATGTTGTTCAGGAGTTTAAGCATCTACATGTACAACGATGACGGCAGCGTAAACATCACACAAAAAGGGAATTCGCGCTGCGTAAAACGTCTTCGCTCTGACATTCCATCTCGTTCAATTTGTGAAATGTTAGTGAATTTTTCTCGAGTTTAATTCCAAAAGCCTGGTGTTTCTAAGTTCAGAAAAAGAAAAAAGAAATCTTTTTCTCGTGTTGTTCACGTCCTTCATAAAACGTGAAATTAGGAGATTTCACGTCGTAGTCGTGCAGTGACGGCAAAAAACGTACCAAAAAAGCGGGCTGCACGTGCAAAGTTGTGTTTTTTGACTAATCTATACCTATTGCTTTTTTGCCGTTCTCGTTGCCGTCTCCGTAGTCGTTGCCAAAGCTTCCTAGTAGGCAGTTAGCCTCTGTCCACAACTGTCGTTTTTATTGGAAAAAATGATTTTTTTTATCCCGTCTACACAAACCCGATGAGAACACTCACCGGAAAAGTAAATTCATAAACACTCTCCGGAGGGTAATTCCGTTAGTTTTCATTAAAAACAAAATGATCCGTGCTCAATCCAGAAAAATTACCGTAATAAACGTGATGACGATAGTTTTTTGGAAGAGATCGAAAAAAATATTCGTCTTCAATTAAAAATGATACGTTTGGACTCTGTTCAAGATACAATGACGGTGTCAGTAGCAAAAGCATCGCCTGTAATGTGAATTTGTGTTCATGCAAATTTCATCATGATTTTTTTAATCCGCTAGATTTGTCAGAAAGAGATTCTTAGGGCGTGTATTCAAGTTTAAAAAGGAGAAAGACTAATTCGTGAAAGCTGGAAATTTGTCTTTGTATAGTTGTACGGTGCGGGAAGAAAGAAGAACCAAAAAGTGTGATTCACGGCAGAGTTGTTGCTTTTCAAAAATCGTAAATTGTGTAAGCAAGGACCAACATGACAAAACAGAAGTAAGGCATCCAAATGGAGGATATAGATAAGGAAAAAATGCAAGGTTGAGTTAACAGTGCAAGAACTCGATAGTCATAATTGGCAATATTGCGAAAGGCATGTGAACTCGTTCTTCAAGGTCTTACAAATGCCTATTGGTAAAAGCAAGCACTTGATGTTTTTCTTTAGGCCTATTGCTTTTTTGAATTTTTCGTTACTGGCGTGGCTTGTTAAACGTCCTACTGTAAGAGGAACGTGAGAATTAGGAAGTCTTAAAATGGCATGCGATTCTTTTATAGGAGTGTGTCTACGACTATTGATCCTTTCTGGGATATCTCTTTGGATCTTGGTAATGTTGATCATAGTAATGGAAATGGAAAAAGCAGTTCAGGAGCCTCAGCTGCTTCTACTCCTGAGCCAACCATACCAGGTAAAGAGTTGCTCAATAGGCAACAAGACAAGTATGAGGATCAACAGTACAGGCAGATTTAGAATGTTAAATTGAAGTTATTTATTTGAGTTATTTGTCGTCTCCCAGTGCTCTCCAGTATATTTTTTTTGTTCCACTTTAACGACTAACGGCAAAGGGCCTATTTTGAGAGTGAAATGGGCTTTTTCGAACAGACTGGTCTAGGTGGACATTCCTAACCAATAATGTTAAACATCCTGGCTTTCACATACACTGCAAGTAGTATCTTTCTTTGTTAAGATTTAGTGGGAAGCGGCAAGCGAGCGCGGCCTCTCCCGTCTTGTGCCTTCAGTCACGCGTGTGGTCATTTCATGTCTCCGTGTTTCGCTTGACGGACTAAGAAAAAAGGGAGACTGCTCGTAGTCTGGGTTCCACACTGTTGGCGTGGCTACACCTTCGGAGTGTTGTTCGTTTTATTTTTCTTCTATTGAAGCTAAAATTAAAAATAAAAATATGTGTTTGTTAATTGACTGGTTTTTTTTTCTTTCTCGTTGTGCAGAGGAAATTGGTCAGTCTCAGCTTACAGAAGACAGTAGCCACCATGATGAAAGCTTCGTTCCCAAGTCACTTGTAGATTGTTTAAGAAGGTAGAAAAAGAATCTTCAATGTTTTATTTCTTCATTCTGTTCTTAAGGCTAATTTTATTTTTGATTTTCCCAATGTGTATATAGTAGCTCTTGCGAAAAACCTCTGAAAAATCTTTGGAAAATAAAATAAAGAAAGAATTAAAATAATTAAAGAAATGAAACTTAGCATTGCGGATGCAAACGATTATTTTGTAAGAACTGTTTTTTCATACAGTGGATGTTTACTGCCTTATTGCAGTGTCATGGACATTTTAAGGACAAGCTCTTCTCAGAAAGCTCCGCCAGGCTAATTTAACTGCCCCTTTGCATCACCACTGCATTGTTGTCATAAATAGAAATAAATTGATACATTGTACACTTTGATGTTTTTATTAGATTTACGAGACCCGAGAGACTAGGAAGCGAAGCAAAGATAAAATGTAGTCAATGTCAGACATATCAGGTAACAGCCGTTGTTTATTAAATTCACGTTGAAATTGTTACATTTTCATTAGTGCGGTATGAACAGATTTTCAATGATTGCTGTTTAGGTTTGATCTTAGATAGTGGTATTACAGTTTGAAGTAATTTAACACACATTGCTTCGAGAAATTGTACGCTCTTACGATTAAATAAGGAACAAGTATTGCCATAGATATTCTTGTGTATTGTCGCCTGTCAACTTCCAACATGGCTCAACAAGGTCTCACAAGGTTCTGACATATTGGTCCAACATTGTCCAACAAAATCCAACATGGCCCAATGAATTGTTTAAACCATCCAATGCAACATTACTTTATGATTTTGAAGAAAAAAGAAGGATCTTGTGAACGAGATTCTAAGTGTCGTTTCTTGTTTTTATAGGAATCTACCAAGCAATTAACAATGAAAAAGTTACCTATTGTAGTATGTTTCCATTTTAAGGTAAGCCATACCCCATATTTCTCATGTCGGATTTATTTATTATTGGGCTGCCTGTGGCAATGCTTAATTAAGCTCTGAGCATCGTGTATGTCGAAAAAGGACAAAATGGTGGCCTCATAACAAAGAAGGCGTTGCGAGTCCAGTCCCCCTGCGATGGGGACGATCATTTGATTTTTAAGGTTAGGCGGGTTGTCATTTCAGATACAAACAAATAGAGTTAGAACGCAAACAAAATTCTGGCATTAACTTATATTTATTTATTTGTCCTATCTAAACTTCAAAGTCATTCGTAGTTCGGCTTCAGTGGCCACAAAAAAATACAATTAAAAAATAATGTGACTATAAGTACAAATTTAAGCTTCAGCTTTCGGGCCTTAGCAAAATATTATACCACTGCATCGCGTAGCCTGCGGCCCAATGTACCCTCATTATAGGGGTTTTGTTTAGTTTAGAGTTTCTCTTTTTCTACACCCTTCGAAACATCCGCCTGCATTCTTCCTACTCCTCGCATACCAGAATAACGCTTAATTGGAGGTAAATGTGAGATAAATAACAATTCAGTCGTTCTGGGGTTTTTTATCTTTCAGCGTTTTGAACACTCGAAGAAATCTAAGAAAATATCTACGTACATTCCCTTTCCCCAACAATTAGATATGGCACCTTTTACCGCGTCAAGGTATGTTATTCCCTCAGAGTTTTTGTGTTCAGAGAGAAAATTATGTATATGAGATATTTTACGTTTCCAGTGGCAAAGGCTAAGTTCACACGACAGTATAAGGCACAGAAATGGAACAAGTCGTTCGCACACATCGAACATCGCGCGGGAGTGGTTTGCCAAGAGGGGTTGGTGAACTAAATCCCAGACCTCACTCCTGAATATTTACTTTCGTCTCAGTGGATTCAGTCTTCGCTCCTATTTATTTACTTCCGGTACGGTTCACACCTGTACGGTACGGTTCATACCTGTTCACACTGTGCTGACCAAAGTGAGACCACGAACCTAACCGATAAGTGACGCTCCATTTTCGAGATCGGCGCGGCACAGCTTAGCCCCGTTACAGAAATCACGCCAAAATCACCGTTCTTTTGTGTGAAAAGAATCCCTACCCGGTGTTGTTTTTATACTGGTGCAAAAGCTACATGATATAGTGTGACCTGTTGAAGGCAATGATATGGCTAGCGAAGGAAGGAAAAGGGATCATGCGTTGTCCCACGTTTCTGTTAACGTCTCCATGCAGGCCACTAAACATGACTGTCATTTATATGCATTAGTCACCTTTGTCAAAAACGCCCCTTATTTACAAATTCTCTATAAAAAGGCAATAGGTTCTGTTTTAGAGATGTGATGTGTCAAATGCCTTTTTCGGGCGATACGGAGTACGTCAAACATGTGATTACGACAAACAATGCCATAACACCAGGTACATTAGCTAAGGATCAGTGGCTTTTCTAATACCAAGAATGATCTCTTTTTTTTTTCATCTTTAGGTTGAACGGTAATGGTGCTAATGATCACAGTCAGTCTACCCTGTCATGTGATTCCAAGTAAGTTCTTGTCCCAGGCCTTAAATAGTTTTTTTTAAGGGTCGACTTTCTACCTGGACAAATACAGCTGTCGGAACTATACAAGGCTGACTGCTCTAAGGAAAATTGAAGGGAGCCCAGTGCTCTGAAACTGTAAAATCTAGGGTGCCCAGCATATGATTTGTATGAAAAATCTGAGATTTTCTAGTCGCCCGAGGGCAAAAGTTAGGCGCCAGTGGCCACCGGGCGCTGCTAGAGCACAGCCCTGCTATATGCCGTCAGTAATGGACAATTAGAGGCTCCACGTGAGACAGAGTCGGTGATTTGTTGAGTTGAACTGTGGGACATTTTGATCCAGTTTCCTGTGCAACCTCGCAGTAGCCAATAACAGGAGCAATAGAGTCCCCAAAACATTCCCATGGTGCCAGTCGACACAGCACTGCCTCATTCTCACGTGCAATGCACCATTTTCACAATGTCATAATATACCATGTTTACCGCTCAAAATTTTGCATACCGTATTTCCTCGAATAACAGCCGTCCATCGATTAATCGCCTCCCTCGAATAATCGCCATCTCTTCCTTTTATCTCCTCTCTGTCAAGCTGAAGTGCAACGAGATCCAGCAAAACTGATCAGTGACTATTGAAGCTCTGAAAATTAATCAAGGAACTAAATTTGTAACACTTAAAAAGTCCATGTCCAGCTTATTTTATGTGATTATTTGTGGATTTTATGGAAAATTAAAACGAAATATTATGGGCACGACTTCCAGTAAGCACTATTTGAAATAATCGCTTCCCTGGAATAGTCACCCCCTTTTTGTGCGAAAAAAAGGGGGCCCGGCTATTATTCGAGGAAACCAGTCTTTCCAGTTTTTCCAGGGTATTACATTCGTCCCAAGAGAGATCGTACACAATGCTTTAGTAAAATTTTGCGGTGTAAGCAAGTTGCATCGAATCACTTGAATTTCAAAAGAAGTGGTCCTGTATTGTTACATTTAAGACTATATTTATGCATTGAAACTGTTTCCCGTCGTCTGTTGTAACGGATCGCCTGCAAAAATCGCCTTTCTTATCAATTATGTATTGTGTTTTTGTTTGTTTTTCCAGATACACATTATTCGCGGTAGTAAATCACAGTGGTACACTGGAAGTCGGTCATTACACATGTTTCATTCGCCAACAACAGCAGGTTTGAAACTAATGAGTTCTTACGTACCGGAAGTGGGTAGAGCGACCAACGAGTACTTGGAAGGTCTTGGATTCAAATTGTGTTTGGGACTCGTTTTTTTTTCTGTCTAACGCTTGCGATAACGCCACTTTTATTTATTTACCAAGCTTACCATCTACCATCTTTCATTTTTCATCGCTACACAGCATCTATTCAGGGACACTGATTGTCCCAGCTGCAGCATGCAGAACGCCGTCACTTATGAACCTAATAAATGTTGCATCTTACCTTCCCTAGTCCCAAGACCTCAAAATTTAAGCCCCGCAGTCAATGCGTCTCGGAAGGGTATCGTGATGAGAAGAGGAAGTGGCCCTTCGTCTCTGTTCAATACTTCTCCGAAAAATAACAAGTGTGGGGGCCAGGGAAGCCGTATAGGAGCTAGGGGAAAAACATACAAAAAATTGTCTTGAATGTCGCTTAGCTCCCTAGTTACAGCACTCAATCAGTATCGAGGGATATCATGGGTTTATATTCCATCAGGTCTCAAATATATTGCCTCTGTCGTACGCTTGGGAGATTATCTGTCCTTTTGGTATTTTTGTATTTCGACTTCAATTTCAAATTCTAAAATAACTGTGAACTTCACACTGATTTTCTAAACATTTTTGTGCATTGTGTTCCTCAGTGGTTCAAATGCGATGATGCTTGGATAACTAAAGCAACCTTGGATGATGTTCTTCAAAGTGAAGGGTGAGTTTTGGCAGCAATCTGAAAATATGATGGATGTGAGAAGTCATCAAGGAAAGACTAGTTTCGAGAAAAGAAATTTGATTTTAACAAGTCTGTATTAAATGCCCTGGAGACCTGTACGGCAGTGTCTTTTCTTGTTGCAGATTGTTAGAGCTGCATAGGCAAAAGCAATCTTTTTTTTTTTGTTACGGGTGCTGGTTTTAGGTCATTTTGCACAATTCAAACCATCTGTCCACTTCGTCGTGTTTTTTAGTTGCTGATGCGGTTTTGCAGGTCACGTGGTCAATCTCGTTTGACCCCGGGGTATGGAATTTTTAATTAGAATTGATCACTCTAGTACAACGAACAAGACAAGGTTGTACTTTTTAGTACACGTCACTTTTGTGGTTGCTAAAAATGATAACAATATGGAAGTGGAGACTGCATGCTGTCAGTTTTAATGCTTAAAACTACTCTCTTGAGAAAACGTAAGCACCAAGAGCCTGTTTTTGTTGTTTACTTTCTAACATTATTTTTTACTACCGTTCCATTTCAGATATCTACTGTTTTATCACAAGAAAATCCTAGAGTACGAATAATTAAAGAAACTGATTAATTAGGTGTTCTAAGATTAGTAGCTTAATACAGGTAGTGAAACTTTTGTCGCCAAAGCAACCAAAGCGCGGGAAAAGTTGCGAATACCCTAACCCGAATGACGTAGGTCTCGCTTCTCACTGGTTAAAAAATCGCGCTAACTTTTAGTGGTCAGATTTTTGTACCCAGTTACAAAATTTAGCAAGCGCAAGAAGACGAAACAATTTATTACTTAGAGGTCAGTCTAGTCGGTACTATTTCTAGTACCGATCTCATTTGAAACGATAAATGTTCACTCTTTGTACAAATCCTTTTCTATCCATTTTGGTGAAATTTGTACACGCCAACGAGATCTTATGGTCGATGTAGTATGAATTTTTAATGAAATGCTTTCCGGGAGAATGATCGTTCTAAAGCCGTAGTCACCTTGTAAAGTTTGATCAATCACAGCTGAGAACGATAAACAGTAGCCAATCATAACTCAAACAAAAATGCGAAACAGGTTTCAAGCACGGGAAAAAGCATCCTTCCCTCAAGAAGCCGAATTCTGTAAAGTGTTATTGAGAAGTAATTTTTTAACATAGAACTTCACTGCTCAGTTTTTAAACAAGCAACAATCTAACCTCTGTCGGCAAACATGGCTCAAAATAGCTTTTCGCGGGACAAAATGTTTTCTTCGAACTTTTTGAAATACATGCGAGGTGATATCGGACTTGTGTTTGTTTTTGATTGATGAAATTATTGGCTCTTATTTTTTTACCATCTCTATCACTCAAAAGTAGTTGAAGGAAAAATTAAAAAAAAAAAGGAACTAATGATAATTTTGTACATTTTTGCTAAATCAAACCATATAAAACAATAAGCGATAAAGGTTTAAAGATCTTTCGTTTGAGGGGCTTTGCTATAGTTTGACCTTGAATGTTCTATAAATTAAATCACGTTATTCAGTTAGCTATTCCTGTTTCTTATCTAGAAAAGCTGAAGTAAACCTTATTTCCTGTCTTCTTCCTTTCCAAAACTTTCTAAAAGAAAGACAGTTAATTATAGTTTGTTAATTTTTGGCAACCGCAAAACCAGTCTTGACAATGACAATGAAAAGGAACAATTTTGTGCCAAGAATGGGGTAAATTATGTGAACGTCTATGACATGTTCTTTATGTGCTATAAATCTTTGTGTAAGTTAGTTTTGTAAGTAACTTAACTTGGTGCGTAGTACAAAGTCGTTAATAAGCAAAGATTTGTTGTACCATTTGCTATAAATATGAACTATACGAAGAAAAGTATTTATTTGTAATTTTTTTCTAAGGCTAGCATTTCGGCGCCTACGACATGTTTTAAAATAAATTATTCCTTTGCATAATTTTGGTTTGTTTGATTTATTGACATTCGCCTCTCCTGGGAAATTCAGTGAGGGTTGTGGGCACTCATTACTTGGAAATCTTTCGGCATAACATGTACACTATCATGATAGCCCACTGGCAGCAAGTTTACTGATTACCACGTCAAAAAGCTTATGCAGGAATCGAAAGTCTTGGACAACACAACGTCGTCTCCAGGGTTTCTCATTTTTCAATATGGCGGCCCCATAAAGAAGATCCTGGGACACAGCAATTATGTAGCAATAATTTTAAGTGGCCAGAGGGTTTGGCTTTATTGCCAATTAATTTTTTATCGATCTGCGTCCAGTCTATAAAGACGCTTTCCATTAGGAGCCAATGAACTCCAACGAACGACTGAGAGACTGGTCACAGTGACGAAACACTGTCAGTGTATTCAGTCCTGAGTCCATGCACTCCATAGTCCAGTTCTTTTTCTCTGTCCAGCAATTTATCACAGTAAAAGAGGGGCCAGAACTGGACTATGCACAGCAATAAGTTTAATAATAATAATCAAGGATAAAATATTTAAATAGCGCTTATATTTTTCAGTACCACGAGGACGTGAACATCATGGTTAGGTAAAAGGGGTAGTCTACACGCAAACAACCCACCAAACCCTCGACGTACTATAAGAGGGGCTATATATAAACCACTCCAAAGAGTAGTCTTCCATTAAATTTCTCAAAATAACAAACCAAAGGTATTACCGATTTTCATCTCCACAATGGCCATGCTGGTGGACAAAAACAAAATGGTTTCCCCCGGATGAGAACAAAGCTCATCCCCAGTCCTTTGAAAATGGCAGGGTGCCTCCCATTTTTTAAGGGAAAAGTGTCGGGAAAAGTCATGATAAGGACGAAGTTCGTTGGTGGGAACCAAATTCATGGCTTCTACACGCAATTTTTATTATGTTGTCCTCTAGTAATACCGCCTTGTCACGTGGTAGAAACAATTTCTTGCAACAAAGTATAGTGTAATAATGCATTTCATTAAGCTATTGCTCAAAAAACAATTTTGCCTCACCAGTCCTTCAAAAAAGGTAACTTCTTGGTAACTTTTTATGCCTTAAAAAACGCTTCCAACTACTCATTTATTCAATTATTAAGCACCTGGGCGCTTATTTTATTTTTGGACTTTGAGGGTAATCTCTAATCGAGGTGGGCGCTTTTTTGTGGCTGGACGCTTATTAAACTTTTTCAATTTTCAACAATACTGTACTAATTTTATTTTGCAACAAAACGTAACGATGACAATGATTTTTAACTGTTCAGGTACTTTTCCTAAAAATATAAGAAAACTCGATCTTTAGGGGTACCGCCCAGTATAACTTAGTCAGTATTTCGATCTCATTGCCAGTAAGGTCATAGTTTATTTTGGTGGAGTAACACGAAGGTTGGCGCTTATTCGAGGTAAGGCGCTTTTAACTTTCCTGCCTATAGGGTGGGTGATTATTCAAGGTGGGCGCTAATTTGAGGCTCGGCGCCAAGATCGAGGCACTTATCGATTACATACGGTAAGCCACGCTTTTAAAAAGCATTAGACCCGGGGCGCTCTTTTGAGGGAATAAAGCGCTTTTTCAAGACGCATTTTATGACTATATGAATAAATTAACCCCGGACTGCGGGTTTTGGGCTCCCGCCGTCATCCCCTTTCTCCCCTCCCCTCCCTCTTAAACTTGCAAGTTTCGCTTGAAAATTTTCCGCCGAAAACTGTTTCTGTACCTTTTGTCTGTCTATTGTCACATTCATGGGACCTGGGTCCCACAAAAAGAGACCTCTTTCCACAGGACTCAACGCCCGTCTGGCATAAGACGGCGTCTGCGTGCTGATTTTCTTTTTATAGTCGTCGGCCAATAAATTATACACTCTTAAAGTTTCTAGATGTAAATAGGGTAAATATGTTCGCCATTTACTTGTTTGTTGCATTGTTTTTGAGGTGTTTTACCAAATTTAAAGTAAAAAGTAACAGCATAAGTTCTGCATTTTTTGCTAAAATGAGCATAGTTTACAAAAATTAACATAATTACAACGGTATATTGGCATAATTTTACAAACATACGAGCACTGCTAGTAACATATTACGTTACTTTTGCGAGCACAATATCTATCAAACCTATTCCCTTGTACGGGGTGACATAGCCTGCGAACAGCAGACGCATTTCCGGTCGTCGCTTCTCTCTCTCCGAGAAATTAAGCGACGACCGGAAATGCGTCTGCCTTTAGCAGGCTAGAGTTGACAAAATTAGTGCTTGACCCAAAAACCTGTATTCCGATATGAAGCCCTAATACGCTGTTCGCTGACTGTAATCACGCGCAGCTCTATTTTCTAGTCTCTCCCTTCTATAAACTATAAAGGACTTCATTGTCTCCTTTTGTGCTGAGTTCTCGTCGAAGAAGTAGATTTGTCCTAAAGTGCCCACTGGTCCGTTACGCAGCAGTTCTCTTTGTCGTCTGGTCACGCAATGCTCCTCGCCGTAAGGACACAAACAACAACGGTCGCGTAGGAGAGAAACACAGCATTTATAACCTCATAGATGTATTAAAGATCGAGGAGCTGGCGGATGGGCCCAATGCTCTCCGGTGGCTCGGCTTAATGGCGCACGCAAGCGTTCGCCAAGGGGCCGGCATTGCGGCACAAAAATACCCACAGTACCTTTCAGTCGCTGTCGCGTGCATTTCGCGCGGTTCTCAAACGCCAGGAAGTGAAAGGGCGACCGATCGAGGGAATTTTTCGCGATTTCTGACCACTGCTCCGTCGAAAATCCACTGAAAATGACAAGTGAAAAGACAGATGTAATTTATCCGACTTCCAAGAAGACAAAATTTGAACAACTTCGTGCAGACCATGAATTATTTCTTCAGGCTTTTGAAAGTAAGTTCTGTCTGAGATGTCATGTATTCCGTGCCGACTCGCTGAAATGTACATTCTCAGTCCGGCGTTTTAAACCAACGATTTTTCCGTTTTCAGAGCCAACTCAAATCTACCGATTTCTTCGCACTAGAAATGCTGTCGCGGTGAGTTGAATTCTTTGTCCCTTAATTGATTAATTGTGAAAGTGCCGCGGAGTTCGATCTTACAGTAGCTTGTTATGTATTCGATCAATCGAGACGTGAAAGTTGTCCCATGCGTAGGCGTTGAATAGAATCGTATACCTTGGATAGTATGAAAAGTATTAGGAGTAACCTTCCAACAGCCATGAAGTAGATTGTCGTACTATACAAGTATATAACAATTGACTGTTTCTACAGCCTGTATTTCTTCATCGCACCCTGTCGTACATGAAGCACCGACGAACCTGCAGATCGACAAAAAAACGGTAAGTGCTTAGCTTGCGTACTGTGAGCTTTATCATCACATATTTTCATTTCTTCTTCATAAACGTTTATTTAAACAAAGTTAAAGGAATCCTTCTGCATGTTAGACTAGCAACTCGCAGACTGGTTTGTTTAGAATTTTAATTTTGCTGAATTTCTAATAGATTTAAACAAAGACTTTCAACACGTGTTGACCGTTCACACGTGTTTCTGTTATACTCCAGTTGAAATTATCTCAGAAAAGGAGATCTTCCAACCACAGCTTTAGGAAAAGAAGCTGTCTTCGCAATCACCCGGCTGTGTTACTCTTCTTGAACGCATTGAATTTTTAGGTGCGGTTAGTTATAATATAGCCAAGCCCTTTACTGCGGTTTTCCCTTTTCTCTCGCCACCTTGGCATACCTTTGTAAGACATTGCCTATAGTGGAAGTTTGGGAGTAAAATCTTTAACATTACCACTGTGCTCTTCTCTTGGATAAAATTTTCACACTTCTTTGTTCCTTACCACCTGGGGACAAGCCATCAGCCAAGGAAACCTTGTAAAATTTTGTCAGCCCCTGTTATGGTGCACTTTTGACACCGACATGTATAAAGATCACACCCAAGCAGTGTGTTTTTTCTTGTGCATTTGGCAGTTAAAACATTTGATGCAGGGTTTTTCATTCTGACAGATAGACAGACAAACAGCCTTTATTTTAGCACAATACAAAATTAAAGCTCTGCATTCTCTGGGGTCATGTAAAAAAAAAGAACATTGTAAAACTAAAAAAGAAAATTAAAAAACCAAGTTGATAAGCTATGTATACACACCCCTCAACACTTAAGCCCTTTTCTTAATCCCCGGTAAAATATTATCAAACTCTGTGCACCTAAAATAACAAATCGAAAGGGCTGTTGTTATTGAATTCTCTTTTAAGGTCCACTCTTTGAAAACATCAGTTGAATGGATTTCCTTAGTTTCTATTGCAAATTCCTTCTGAGTAACACATAGTTCCAGGTCACCTTTTCTCCTGTGTCATTGGTTCAATTTTAGTAAAACATCCGTGAAAATTCTTGTGTTTTTGCTATGGCTGTTGTTATCCAATCCCTAATACTGAGGTAAGGCTACAGGCTACAGCAGGCTATAGGTTACTTAATCACTGAAATGTGGGGAAGAATGAGATGTTATTAAGGTTTACCTTGGCCTATCAAGATTTAAAATAACTAATCAATACAGATCAATTAATTGATTATTATCACAACACCTTGGCAGTTTGTTGTCACAATCTATCTGAAGTGAATAATTTTCTGATGTTTACACTTTATCTTTTGAAGTGTTAATGTTTGAACAGTTTCATATACTCTAATACTACATAGCATACACAGACAATATTTTTGAGTGTCTTTTCCAGCCCTCAGAGAGGCAGATAACTTGTAGCTGTGTACTATCATCTGCAAGAGGGACATGAGCTTTTGAATCTGTTTCTGATGGCCAATGCCGTTGATCAACTCAGTTATCAAATTTTTGCATTTCATTCTCCATCCAAGCATCACTCAGGGCTCAAAAACAGTCCCGTCTGTTTCTCTGGGATGGGTAGTTTTTCTTGCTGAGCAAGTTACTGTTAAAGCCCACTTGTCCAATGGGCAAAAGTCCAGGCAAGTAATCCACCAGCTAAATCGTTAGCCAAGCTAAGCAAGTAATTGCTCTGGGCAAGCAAAACATGAGAGATGCTTGTATAAAGAATGTACTGGAATTCAAAAAAATTTTTTTGAGGCCAGGCCCCCCCCCCCCCCCCCCCTCCTTATCTCAGGGTCTGGATGACCAGCCCCCTCCCCCTTATCTGAAGATCTGGATCTGCCACTGATCCTTAATCAAGTTCTGTTCCCTTCTAACCAGGAAGCTCGAAACATTATATACACTTAACAGGATTGAGGCATTTCTCTGTGTTTGCTTGTGACATGCCTCTGTAACTAGTCAAAGCTAATCAGAAGGAGCTTTTCCCTGTGGGACTTAGCTTTCATCTGTTGTTATCTCAATAGTGTGGCGGTAAATGAAGCATTATTTTTTCCAACTTTATAGGGGAAGATTCACTGCATTTCCATGGTAGATCCCTTCAGTATTAACAACAACAAAAACAACAGTTTATTCAATTTGTAAATAATATAGGACTATATTACCCACAATTAGGGAAGATTTTCTAGGTGGACGTGTATGCACTGGTACCACGGTTACACACAATAAAAAACTGGCTTGTGAGAAATGTGAAATGGTCCCCCTATGTAGAATTTAACAGTTTCAATGTTACAAGTTAATGCCATTAACTTATAGGTAGAGGTCGCAACAAGTACAGTGTTATCTGTTATGTTGCTCTTTAAGGTCATCTTGTAACATGGCTAACTTGCCCTTGTTTAGCATGCACTGTCATTGCACTAAATTAACGGGTTCCTGGATCCCCCTTAGTCTATCACATGATCATGATTATTTTTCAACTGAGAGAAATGACTGTGGAGAAGACAACAGGAGCAAAACCATAGCTGCTTTATGTTGAAAAATTTCAGTACATCCAGTTACTTGGAGCACAGGAAAAAGACCTATGTTGACAGCATGTATAACTCTAGCAAGCTGCCTCTTGAATTAATCAACTCTGAGCTCTTTAAGTGTCAACTGTTAATAGTTTTATCAAAAACCTATGTTGACAGCATGTATAACTCTAGCAAGCTGCCTCTTGAATTCATCAACTCTGAACTCTTTAAGTGCCAACTGTTAATAGTTTAAGCAATGACATTTTAATTTAACTTTTACATTACCTTCGAGTGCTATTTTCATTTTTAAAATGTAATAGTATGTTATGTTTTTATTTTCTTTGCAGTCGAGAGTTCAAAGTGGACAACATGTTGGAAAAAATTCAGAGTGAGAACAACAAATTGGACTCAACAGACCCACTGTTCGTAAATTCTTTTATACTGGAATGTTTATATATTTAAAATATGCTTAGTAGTTACATCCCTTTTTTAGCTAGAAAACAGATGCATTAAAATAACACCAATTAAGTCAAAAATAACTTTTTACGTATCATTTGTCATATTTAGATCCATGTCTTTTCAATTAGTACATGAAAGTCTTTATTTCCTCTACAAATCCATTTGTAGTTCTTTTCCAAATATTACTGCCCTTTCCTGGTTTAAGTGCTCAGTAAAAAGCCAATTTTCATAAAAGAATGAAATGGACGTGAAGCAGTTTATTAGGCAGAGATTCAATGGGCAAACAAAGTTAGTTTTTTCTTTAAAATAAAACTACTTCTACATTCAGAGCGGATTCCAAGGAAGAAAAAAATACAAAGGAAATTTACTAAGTTGAGGAGAAAAGAAAAGAAGGAGGCAGGAAAGATAGTCTGTTAGGATCTAGAGAAGTTGTATACCCTGATTACTAAATTTTCTTATCTTTTGTTTACAGTGAAAACAGTGGATATATGAATCTTACATTCACTGGATTTTTTCATGGATCTGGTCCAGGTACATGATTGGATTTTTGCCCAAACCATAGTTTGCATGAACGGAGTTGGGAGTGAATGAATAAATGAATGAATGAATGAAGAGTTTTTAGATTTATTTGTTTGTTTAATTGTATGTGTTCATTTCATCTTTTAGTAAACGGTGATCTGGCTAACAGCAAGAAAAGCACATTGCTGGTTGAGGATTTCATCAAAGTTGATGTCGTTCTTGTGAAAATATGTCATAAACGAAGGAAGGTAAGTGGCATTTCGATTCGCGGCGTTCTGGGAGGTTTATCTTAAAAATTAGAGCCTGTTTTCTTGTGCAATATTGAGTGTTAAGTATTTGTTCACAATTTGCGAATTTCAGCAACACTATGCAACCTCGTTTAAAGGCCAGTTGCCAAGAATTAATATTTTCCTAACACTAGTTTTACGTCTCGTTACGTACATGAAAATAAAACATTTTGACTGTGAATTTCGTTATAATAATATGTTGGTGATATGCGTTACTGACTAAGCGTGACTGGCCCAAGATAGCTGGATTTTAGCCAAGTTCTTTTCGTCTCGCTCCGTAAAAACGCCAAGAAAGTTTCGCGGGAACAATTTTTTTGCGAATTTGAATTTCAGACGTTTTTGTCGGGAAAAAATTTTCGTGGATATTGCTTATGATATTCCACGGGGCGCTCGATGAAAACAATATTTTTGTTCTTCGGCATGATGTACCGTCTCACCCTTGTATAGTTTTAGTACATTGTGCTTTAACCTCAAGACTCTCAGTGGTTCTGTTACAGTTGTATTAGCAAAGGTCATCGTATCGTCCGCAGTCAGTTAAATTGAATTTGTGAACAGGGAATAATTTTCTTGGTTTCTTTTTTCGTGGGAGTTAGTTTTTACGACAAATGATGGAAAATCCTGGGAATTCGCTAAAATCACCTTCCTCGTAAATTTTGTGCAATGCTGTCATTCCAATGCAAACACGTAATGAGCTATTTCTGAGTTCCGAATACTCTCACTTTTAAAACGAGGCCAATTAGAAAACCTCTCTTGAGAAAATGAGTTTTATTTGCATGAGAATAAAAAGTCAATTTCATATCAATAGCTTCGCACTTTGCCTCGCTTGACAGAGGCTTAGGGTAACTAGGAAATGGCCTGCTGATTTTTTTTTCTTGTAGGAAACTGACCCACAAGTGTTAACAGTGCCACTCGGCCAAGGCTCCGCGCCTTTTAATCCTCGCACTCAGTTGTTACCAGTTTCCCCCTCGGCCAGTGTCTCTGTTCCCAGTGGTACATTCAAGAGCGGTAAGACGAGTCGAACGTGTATTCTGAGCCTGCAGGTCAGCGTTCCATATCGTATTAATGGTAAAGGCACTAAGAAAAAGTTAAAGAAGAAGGCAGGAGATTCACAATCAGATGTCCCAGAGGAAGAGAATGGTATTCACTCTAAATCTGATAGTATTAAACAGAACAGTGTTTCTGAAATTTAAGCTTTGGAAAATGAGTAAAGAAAAGCCTTCTTTTAAGCGTCAATGTTCGAAGTGCTTATTGAGGATTACACACCATTTCTAATTGGTGATATAGAGCGTTTTCAAATGACCTAATGGCGACTTTGTAGGTGTTCCAAACCAATCCTGTGGGAGTTGAACTCTTTTCTTATGTAAGCGCTTTTTTTGTTCCAATAATGGTCACGTAAGTGAAAACGCTCTATAAAGCCGCTATCTTCGTCTTCATTTATTGTAAGACTCTAAGTATTGATCTGGCCGGAGGTCGATCCCGCCCTTTTTCCTCTGTCCAGACCAGCTCTTCCAACTGAGCTGTCAATTCGATGGTTCAGCATATTTCTGCTCTCACATGTAAATTATATGTTACTTTTTTTATCCCGAGCACGGGTTTAACTCGGCTAACTCTTGCAAGAGGTGACCAAAGCTGTTTGGAGGTAACAAAGGCTGTGAAATTGAAGTTTAAGAACTGAATGAGCGTGATAGTAAAATCTTGGTTACCACGCAAATCATAACGAAATTGCTACCCTTCAGGTGTTACCGACGCAGCTACTTCAGAAGAACCTCCTATAAAACGGCGCCGAGTAGCTCGCGGCTGCTCGGCCGACGTAGACTGGGACGAAGGCAGTGCCTCGGAAAACTCCAAAACGTACGAGACAGAGCACAAGGTTTATACCGCTGAGCTGATTGTGTTTGATAATAACAAGCATTGTCTGCTCACTGACGGCGATTACGAACTGGCACTGAACGAAAAGAACAAAAAACCGGGAAGAAAGAAGGGTATTTTGTCAAACAGAACGTCTTGGGAGAACGTTTTTGAAGGACAGGTTAGTAAACCGAGACTGCTCGTAATGTTAAATTATACAAGAACGCTCTTAAAAGCCTATAAGTCTCGCTTGCTTGGAGATTAGAAAAGAAATGAGTAGGCGATTAATTCTACACGAAACAGGATTTCCTTGCTAAAAGTCTTTCACCTCCTACTTTGTCGACGGTCGAGTATTCTTCAGGATATTTACTTTTTATATCGTATTTGACGATTTGTTTCTGAATTGATTAAGTACGCGTGTACACATACACGAAAATCAAGTGCCTCGATTCGAGAGAAATTACGTCCTTGCAAAAACAAAAAATGGTGATGAAAATGGCGCATGATTTCAATTATCGCCGAAAATAAACCACATGCTTATCACAAGACCCATTTGCATACAATGAAAGTTTACAACACCCGACCAGTTTAATAGCCTGCTCATCGAAAATTCTTCTTTTTTCGACCACTGAAATATTCACTTGTTCCAAAGTAATCGAAGCTTTCAAGCGGTAGAATTTGTGGACCGACCAGTTCCGGAAAAGCTCGTTATCTTTCGCATCAGTCTTTCTCAAGCTATCTGAGCTCTTTTATGCGCTGTGACACGATTCTTATCCCCAGTTTCCACGGTCTCCGCTAGGAACGCTTGGGACCATAATTCCCTTTTGGCGCGCACACACACGAAAAAAAAGAAACGCTTGCATTTTTAGATTCTCGCTGCCAAAGCAAACGAGACTATTTACCACTTCGTTTATTTAAAAAAAACCACACACTTCTCTGTTCTATTCACATTTACAGCTAATAGGAAATATGGCTTGCCTGTTTTAATGGAACAGTTATTTTCTTTCTTCTTGTAGATGGGTCCTTTTGAAGTATTTGCTTACGGCCCCACTCTGAAGTTCAAGCTCTCATGGTCAGGTACTCCAGTAGCCAGGCCTCCAAGGCGTCCCTCGTCACTTCCGCTGCGTTCACCGCTGACCACGCAAAACGCTTCTTCCACAAACGACGCTCGATCTCCCGCTGAGGAGGCCGACGGGAACAAAGAAAATCGGAAGAAACAGCGAATATTTTACCAGTTTATTTATAATAACAACACGCGTCAACAAACTGAGGCCAGAGAAGATCTTTACTGTCCTTGGTGTTCTATTGACTGTCGTAAGCTATACAGTTTGCTCAAACATTTGAAGCTTTGTCACAGGCGCTTCATCTTCACTTACGCTGTAAGTACGGAGATTAGTCTGCGAGTAGCCTTTTATTTCGCTCAAGGACGGCGAAGTGAACGATATACGCAAGCGCGTGCAATGGCGTTTCCCACGAAAAGACACGAATCGCCAGGTGTAGAGAAAGCGTTTCCTTTCAAACACCGCGAGTCGTGTATTCTCGTGGGAGGCGATTTTCCGCGCCCCTAATCGTTTCGTTTGCTTCGCTAAAATAGGAGACTACTTGCAGTTTTATTCCTCGGGTGAAATCAAGGAAGAAAACTCTTGCCAAGAAAAAAAGGGTGGTTTACGTCAAATTAAGTCTGGTAGCCGTACGGTTAATTTTTGAATGTGGTACTGATATCTCAGCAGTTTAAATAAATGGCTGCTCAAACTTTAAGTTGAAGCGCTTTTTCTTTTCTGTTAGTATGTAAACATGAACATCAGAACTGTTTTTTAATTGTTTTGCGAATGAGACTGGATCTTAAGTTTGGGGGATGAATTTAGACCCAGTTTCCCGTGCAACGTCGTAATAACCATAGCAACGCTTCCCCAAGATAGTCCCATAATGCAGTTCGTCATGACACCGACTCACCGACGTAACCTCGAAATGGGCAATCTGCCGTAAGATTTTATCAGCTTATGTCTGGTTTGTTTATGTTTTAGCCTCACAGTAAGGGTGAGAGAATAGATGTTAGCGTCAATGAGAATTACGATGGATCCTATGATGGTAAACCCGAGGACATGAACGACCTGCTGGGCTACGCTCTTAGTCGTGAAGGACCGTCCAGGAGATTACCAACTACTCACGTGATGGTTTGGAGGTAACTCAAAACGTTAATTTGTTTTTTGGTCATGCACACTAGATTTAAAAAGCTCTAGCTCCTTTGCTGAAATGCGTGCGTGAAAATGATTATTCTCTCTT
>OZ037997.1:32578585-32636085 GCA_964035705.1 Porites rus | reverse complement strand
CAAACACACAGTGTTTCGTACAATTTCAGACACCGACTGTGAGAGTTGCTTCAAAACGACACGCAAGAGAATTTTATGACCCCTTGAGACATTGAGGGGAACGTTTGATATAGCTCTCAAATGAACAATAATTTTGGGAGAGATGCAAAGATAAGATCCGATACCTAAACCACCGTCCCTTTGTTTTCTCTTTGTGAATTATTAATGAGTTTGAGACTCTGTGGCAGTGATCTAATCTGTTATGTACATACTAATGTAACGATTGTATCCGCTTGTATATAGCCTTATTTTTTCTTATTTGGAATGGTTCATGGATGCTTATCAACTAGGTAGACTTATTTTACCTTGTAATTCGAAAATCATTACGCGAGATTCTTGTACAAAAGGAAGTGAAACGTATTTTTCTATTTATTTGATAAGAAATGGTCACACTTTGCTCTTTAAGAAGGTTTTTGCCCAATTCATATTATTATAACCCTACCCTCGTACTACTTGTTCTTGCCGTTACAACGGTCTCTTTATGGTACTATAATATTTGTTATTGTCGAATTCATTTGATCTGATTTCCATGCTGTGACATGAATAAAACAATTAGTGAAAGAAGAAGTTATCGTCAGTTTGATTCAAAGCCGACTTTTTTCGAGAGCTACTGGGCGCCTTGTAGGTGGGGCTCATTGTGACTAAGGGATGTTATTTTTAGAACACTCAGAAAACTTTTGAATTGTTATTGAAAGTGTTCATACTAAAATATGCCAACTCGATTATTCCATCAACGACGTTCCCCGTTTTTTTTTTTAGAACAAAACCGTGGAAACCGTGGCTCTCTCAGAAAGGCGCGAGAGGCACCTCGTCCCCAGGGCTTTAAGTGAAAAGCCCTCGGGACGAGGTTGCGCGCGAGGCGGAGCGAGGCACGGGAACATCAGTTGACGACGGCGCGCAAAAAATAAAATAACTGGCTTGACTAATGGCAGAGCGACAAATTGGGCACCGGAACTTGAGTTAAGCCCTATCCGCGGGCTTTCCAGTCATCAAATGATGTTCCAGTTCTTCCACTAAATCAGCCTGTCTATTGACAAAGCAATGACACTGGAGCCTCATGGCATAAATAGACGTGATTAAATTTATGAATGACATTTATTTCTTTTACTAGCTTATCATTTTCTATCAGAAAAACTTGTGAAGGCAAAACCACAGCGACAAACTAGTGACGGTCAGCCGGATCTTTAGTAGACCTGGGGACCGTTTCTCTAAAGTCTCGATAACTTTTCGCGCCCGAAAGTGAATCTTTACTGAAATTAAAACCTGTTAAATAGTAGCACAGTTCCTAACTCACAAACAGGTCAATTTTGCTTTGTTAATTAATAATTTCGTTGCATCATTTTCAAAATTATTGAAATTTTGATGTTGAATGAAAACAACAGCTTTCCGGGCCCGAAAAGTTGTCGGGAAATAATAGTAGATCTGATTTGTTTAACTTTTTGTGTTTTATAAAAACTTTGTCATACCCGAAGGATGTGACACAAACCAGCCAGACTGCCACATTCTGTAACCACGTACGCCCAGTTACAGAAGTTCCAGTTCTACGTCATGATCACGTCCTTATGCCAAAGGAAGGCCAAAGGTGCAGTTTTATGTTAATTATAACGGAGAATTAGCATGATAGGGACATATTTTCAGTGTGTGATGTCAGTAAGATGCCTTTGTGATGTTTGTTTATTTGGCGATAAATACCGTGATAATGAGTTCAAGAGGCGTTTTATCGTTGGCGGTTTTTGTTACCACTGCTGATTGGTTTCTGTTCCGGCAGTGATTTTCAAAATATGTTTGTATCCATTGTAAATTGGTAATTATCCCTGAGCAATCAAATGTTGAGAGTCAAAATAATTTTTGTGCGACCTAGCGATAAATTATAAAAGTGACTCTGATTTTCTCGACAAGCAATTTTCTCCGAGAAGTTTCAAAGTTTATATCCTTATTTTTACTTTTGTAGTACTTTTTCATTTACTCAGGGCCGGTGAAAATACGGCAATCATCAAGTTTGAAGTGTACTCATTCTGAAGCTAGTTTTGTCATCAATTTGTCAAGTTTTCATCGAGTCGGCTAGCTAACTTTCCCTCTAAATGCGTCACTGATGAGTCTGACTCAAGTGTTATTTTTTCTTTGATGAACACAGTGCGTGCTTTTCTCAATGGATTGTCAAGCCTAACCAACGCTTGTGCTTTTTGCAGCTTACATCGAATTTAAAATTACAGCTTCTCGAAATCCCATGTGTATCCTTATTTTCGCCAAGAACCATACTCTTTGAATGTGACCAATCTATTCGTTGATTAACCATCGTTGAACAAAGAGTACGTGCTTTTCTCACATACAGCTCCAAGAAAAGAGTTATCAAAAACATTTCTCATGCTGGTTTGAATTTTAATCGAGCGACTGTATAAAAGCAGTGACAATTTCTAGTTGATTTAAATTGTGCAAAGCAAGAAACCTCCGTACCCTTGTGCAGTGAGGACCAAACTCAGCTAGATGATCTCTGGTCTGGAATGATAGTCAAGATTCACTTCTGCCCCCTCGAAAATGCCAGGTTTGTTCGTAGTTCAACCGTTGTCTCACGTTTTGTTCGTTATGCTGTCTTGTACATTAACTGCTGAAAACAAATCAAGTAGACGAAACGGTGTTAAGAGCAGTAATTTCTTTAACGATTCTCATTGGTTAATTTTTGTTGATGAAAGAAATTATTCTTTTATTAAAACAAGACGACTGATTTTCTGTCTTTTTGCTATGTTCCTTCGATGGATGTTGAACAGGAGGGACAAACTGTAACTTTTATACGTGTCATCAACTAGATAAACTCCGGTTGCGATGATTAGGGTCGGCCTTTTTTTGTTAATGTCTACAAGTTTAATCTTTCGCAGTAATTAAAAGAACTGTTCCTTTGTACGGACTAAACGCGTATAAGATACATGCATCCGGTTTAAGTATATATTATGCTTTGATGGAATGCGATATTAATAAACGACTCCCAGGAAACGATAAGAAAAGTGCTGATCCGATTTGCGAATGTATTTAATGCTTGTCTGGTTTCACTAAGTTTCAGTTCGATTGGGAATCGTCATGGTACCTAAAATCTACCAAAACTAGGACTACATGTATAGGCGTAAATCTTTGGTTGCTGCCTGAAGTAGGTTTGTTTTATTTCAGTTTTATCCCCGGTCCATGTTCGCTGTTAATGTTTACTTTTAAATATAGTCTTTCTACATCTCTTGTGGTCTCGTAAAAGTAATTTTTAGTTTAATTCACAAGAAATTTCGTTTTATAAAAGTGATTCGCGAGAAAGATTAATTCGACAACATGTTCAAAAACTCTAGATAAGACTTTCCACGTACTTTGAGATTTTGCAGTGTGTCTTGCTTAACGGAAAGGGCGCAAAGGGCTTGGCTTCCACCAGAGGAGAATTAACACTGCTTCGGGACGGTTCAGAAAAGAAAATTAGTCAACAGAAGGGCAGGATAGGTGTGAAAAACATGGTAGCAAGAAACCATTTGTTAAAAGTGCAGGAATTAATGCTAGTAATTACAACGACAAATAAAACTTTCTATTTTTTGACAGGTATCCAAATAGTGAAGAGGAGATCAATTCGCCAAGAAGGAAAGCTTTGAATATTATAATAAAATGAACTGCGATCTTCCTTAACAAGGATATGCAGCCAACTCAGTTGTGTGTGTATGTCATTGACTATTTCCGTACATTGTTCGTGGTTCACGAATTCACGTTGAACATTAATACGTACAATAAATTCATAAATGCGAACCACAAAAAAAAGATCTACACTTAAGAAAAAATATCCTACGTAAAGCTACCCTTAAAACATTACATGAAGAAACCAAGAAAAAGACAGCAAAGGAGTAAGGTAAGTAAAAAAGGTAAGTTTAAACAAGGTAAGTGTCTTTTTATCTTAAAAAACTTTTAACCCCAGGGGACTAAGACTAGACCCGCCTGAGGGGGAGCGCCCAGGGGACTAAGACTAGACCCGCCTGAGGGGGAGCGCCCAGGGGACTAAGACTAGACCCGCCTGAGGGGGAGCGCCCAGGGGACTAAGACTAGACCCGCCTGAGGGGGAGCGCCCAGGGGACTAAGACTAGACCCGCCTGAGGGGGAGCGCCCAGGGGACTAAGACTAGACCCGCCTGAGGGGGAGCGCCCAGGGGACTAAGACTAGACCCGCCTGAGGGGGAGCGCCCAGGGGACTAAGACTAGACCCGCCTGAGGGGGAGCGCCCAGGGGACTAAGACTAGACCCGCCTGAGGGGGAGCGCCCAGGGGACTAAGACTAGACCCGCCTGAGGGGGAGCGCCCAGGGGACTAAGACTAGACCCGCCTGAGGGGGAGCGCCCAGGGGACTAAGACTAGACCCGCCTGAGGGGGAGCGCCCAGGGGACTAAGACTAGACCCGCCTGAGGGGGAGCGCCCAGGGGACTAAGACTAGACCCGCCTGAGGGGGAGCGCCCAGGGGACTAAGACTAGACCCGCCTGAGGGGGAGCGCCCAGGGGACTAAGACTAGACCCGCCTGAGGGGGAGCGCCCAGGGGACTAAGACTAGACCCGCCTGAGGGGGAGCGCCCAGGGGACTAAGACTAGACCCGCCTGAGGGGGAGCGCCCAGGGGACTAAGACTAGACCCGCCTGAGGGGGAGCGCCCAGGGGACTAAGACTAGACCCGCCTGAGGGGGAGCGCCCAGGGGACTAAGACTAGACCCGCCTGAGGGGGAGCGCCCAGGGGACTAAGACTAGACCCGCCTGAGGGGGAGCGCCCAGGGGACTAAGACTAGACCCGCCTGAGGGGGAGCGCCCAGGGGACTAAGACTAGACCCGCCTGAGGGGGAGCGCCCAGGGGACTAAGACTAGACCCGCCTGAGGGGGAGCGCCCAGGGGACTAAGACTAGACCCGCCTGAGGGGGAGCGCCCAGGGGACTAAGACTAGACCCGCCTGAGGGGGAGCGCCCAGGGGACTAAGACTAGACCCGCCTGAGGGGGAGCGCCCAGGGGACTAAGACTAGACCCGCCTGAGGGGGAGCGCCCAGGGGACTAAGACTAGACCCGCCTGAGGGGGAGCGCCCAGGGGACTAAGACTAGACCCGCCTGAGGGGGAGCGCCCAGGGGACTAAGACTAGACCCGCCTGAGGGGGAGCGCCCAGGGGACTAAGACTAGACCCGCCTGAGGGGGAGCGCCCAGGGGACTAAGACTAGACCCGCCTGAGGGGGAGCGCCCAGGGGACTAAGACTAGACCCGCCTGAGGGGGAGCGCCCAGGGGACTAAGACTAGACCCGCCTGAGGGGGAGCGCCCAGGGGACTAAGACTAGACCCGCCTGAGGGGGAGCGCCCAGGGGACTAAGACTAGACCCGCCTGAGGGGGAGCGCCCAGGGGACTAAGACTAGACCCGCCTGAGGGGGAGCGCCCAGGGGACTAAGACTAGACCCGCCTGAGGGGGAGCGCCCAGGGGACTAAGACTAGACCCGCCTGAGGGGGAGCGCCCAGGGGACTAAGACTAGACCCGCCTGAGGGGGAGCGCCCAGGGGACTAAGACTAGACCCGCCTGAGGGGGAGCGCCCAGGGGACTAAGACTAGACCCGCCTGAGGGGGAGCGCCCAGGGGACTAAGACTAGACCCGCCTGAGGGGGAGCGCCCAGGGGACTAAGACTAGACCCGCCTGAGGGGGAGCGCCCAGGGGACTAAGACTAGACCCGCCTGAGGGGGAGCGCCCAGGGGACTAAGACTAGACCCGCCTGAGGGGGAGCGCCCAGGGGACTAAGACTAGACCCGCCTGAGGGGGAGCGCCCAGGGGACTAAGACTAGACCCGCCTGAGGGGGAGCGCCCAGGGGACTAAGACTAGACCCGCCTGAGGGGGAGCGCCCAGGGGACTAAGACTAGACCCGCCTGAGGGGGAGCGCCCAGGGGACTAAGACTAGACCCGCCTGAGGGGGAGCGCCCAGGGGACTAAGACTAGACCCGCCTGAGGGGGAGCGCCCAGGGGACTAAGACTAGACCCGCCTGAGGTTTTCCTGTCACTGAGATGATCGAATTTTTTTTTGTGGGGGGGAGTGGGGTTGAAATGTTCCAATTTGGGGTTTTGTGAGCTTGTTGTAAGTAGGGCTTTGTTTTGGTATTTAAAACTATCTGAAGATTGGTGATAGTTCCCACGTATCCTGGCTTTGTAGGTTTGCGCGCATAAATTAAAACCAAACTTGTTTTTCAACTGTTTTAATATGTTCTTGGGTGTCTTGTGCGTTGTTACAATGAACACCAGATGCGAAAAAGGTTCTTACTCCAGATGGTGTGATGAATAAATAACAAAAATCTATTTATTTCTATTTTTTGTGTTATATCATTTAATCATTGGGATTTGGGGCGGGGGGGTTAAATTTTTGGTTTTTGGAGTTCTGGGGGTTTTGATTTTTAGCCCCATTCGATCATCCTTGTCATAAAATTCGGAGTTACCCCCCCCCCCCCTCACACCCCTTGTTCAAATTTAGAAACGCTACTAATATTAAGGCGCTCTTTTGAGTGGTATCTACGGATTTTCCCTAACTTGTCTATGTCCAAAGTTAACGCTAATACAAAGGCAAACGTCCAGAGTAGCAAAAAATCGCAGATCAAAATGCTTGAAGTGGCATTACTCAACTGTGAGATTATGGAGGAAGAGCTGCAGTGCTGATTGAGTACGGACCATTTGCCCCTTTTTCGTCCCCACCGGGGGCATCTGGCAGCTCAAGTGTCCCCATCAGGAGCTCCTGTCCCCATCCAAGGCAACAACAACAAAAAAAATACTAATGCCCGGGAGGCATCAAAGTAGTGCATACTCCTTTGGCATTTTATTTAGATATTTGTCTTGGTCAGGGGGGTATAATCCAAATATATTGCCTTTTCATCCTGACCTTAGCCTGTGTACAGACTCCCTCTCCGATTTTTCCTGCGGGGAGGGGTACACAGGCTACTGCAACTTTGGCCAGCGGGAGTTACCATTGGCAACCTAGACAAAATGGCGGACGAAAGATAAACTCAAATTTTGTCAATTATAAAATAATCAAGTTTTCTTCGCTAAAATGTATGCGGCACCCTGTAGTCCGTCTTCCTCCATCTTTAGCGAGATGCTCGAACTAAATGCAACGAGAGTTAGCAGCAAAAGGGACTATTCGGAAGAGGAACAGTTGTCAATAGGAAGTTACGATGCTGCGAAGAGTTCGCCCGTGTTTTTTGGCCGTTATGGGCATAAACTCTCCGAATCTGTCGCTGAAATTCGTGAAGGGGATGATGGTGCATCAACGAGATCTTCCATGTTTCCAGAGTTCGATCCTTCTTTTAGCCATCCAGCGGCCTTTGGTTATGTTTTACTGGACAGGAAACCGGTTCCACCAAAGCAAGAATCGCCTCCTTTACCTGACCCGAGAGAGAGTAAGACAACAAAGCTAAAATCTTTTATAACATAGGTGTTCGACGTCATTATTCATCACCACCAGGTACAATAGAAGCAGGAGCCGAACATGGACAAATATCCACTTATTCGATTCGTTTCATTTCACAGTCCTTTACTCCTTTCTCTATTGGCACCTTCTGACATGCATGATTCCTATTTCCTAAAATCTTGCGGTCACTGCAGAGAGGCTGTCTAATAGCTACAAGAGGAAGATTGTGAAAAAGCCTTAAGCGAACGGATCTTGGATCAAAACAATAATAACGGATGAATGTCGTGTTTAAACTTATCCGTGCTAAAAATAACAGAAAACAGGTTGAATAGACCTTGTCACGGTTTTCGACGCCATCTTGACGAGTAGGCAAACGCGTGAGAAATTACAGTGTTTGTATGAGAATCCAATGTCGAATAATTTCCGTAAAACGGCTGTTTTGGAAAAAAATATGAACCGTAAATTAAAGCTACACAGCAAAGGATTTTACCAACAAATTTTGGCGACCGTCACTATGCTTAAATTGCTCCACAAGCTTGCTTTAGATTTTCCATATATTTGTCTGCACTTTTTCCCGGTAAATTTTTACAGACAAATGTATAGAAAATTTTTAAAAAAGGTTTTAGGTTTTCTAGCGCGTGTAACGCCCTCAAATTTTTCCAGTAGAATCCTTAAGAGTGAAGCTTTACTTTACAGTTCATATATATTAATTTTAAAACAGCCGTTTTACGGAAATTATTCGACATTAGATTCTCATACAAACACTGTAATTTCTCATGGGTTTGCCTACTCATCAAGATGGCGTCGAAAACCATGACAAGGTCTATATGGAAGCCAGTTGTTTTCCAAATACAGAAAATCGTACATTCTGGTTTAACATTCGAATAATACTGTGCACAGTATTATTCAAGGTAGACCCTTAACGTTCCTCCAATAATTTCTGTTCCATTTGATTCTGTTTACCTGACTTTTCTCTTGACTGTTTTGCTTTTAGAGTTTTTCCAGTTCTTGGATTTTTAGGAAGCGTTTCCTAGGAAATTTCTGTTCCATTTACTCTGGTTTTAAAATTTCCAGAAATTTTACTTTTCAAGCGAATGTTCAACCTACTATTTGTTTGACAGTTACTTCTAAGAATTGCTTATAACCTGGATGTAAATTATTTTTCACCCTTTTTTCAGTCAAAACAGTGCAATGAAAATCCTTCATTGATGGTTGCAAGCTTTCCTTTTTCAGTTGCACTGATCTTTTGTTGCTCACTTGAGCATGACTTTTGACTCTTGTGACTTGAAAGAGAGATGGAGCTTGCTTGCAGGCTGATAGTACACCAAAAGTGTTTCATGGACATACATGTAATTGCTGGACAGCTTGAAAGAGTTTCCCCGGCTCGTATATTTTAATATTTTACTTATCCTGCTTATTTTAATTATTTTAAAACAGAAATTATAAATTAGTGAGCAAGAAAAGCAAAATGTAAGATTGTGCTTTCTGCTCTGTCAACAAGTATCAAAAGTATAAAGAATCCATCAATGTATTTTTATTAACATTTTTGTTTTGTTTTCTTTTGATAACAGGTAGCCCAAGAGAATATCTTGAGGCTTACCTGTTTCCAGTTCTTTTACCAGCAATTGAGCAAATGCTGAAGGCTGCTAAAGAAAACAAAGTCTTTGAGGTTTGTTACACTAGAATTACTGTTACTGTTAAGTTAAGGCCAGGTCATGTCAAAGCAGTCGGAGAGTGAATCAATGTTGTCCCAGTGTACGCTTGCACAAAGCATAGAAGAGCCAATATCATGCAGCACACTTTTATGTGTGAACCCACATAAAAGGGAAATATAATAACAGACAAATTACCATTTGGTTAGTTTCTAGTAAAGGAACAGGGGTGCCACAATCCTCTGCACTCTACTGTTTATAATAACATGGGTAAATCCATTGAAAAAGTGAGAGTGGGCATTATTATTTAATTTTAGGTGGTAGGAGATCTTTTGGCTTTTGCGCCTGCTCTCACTTTGCACAGTAGATCTATCCATGATGCCCAACAGAATTTGTGCTGAAGATTTAAGAGCTGTGGCCCTGCAGTGGTGGTGGAGCAAAACAAATTTTACTTGCTTTTACTAACTGAGTTAAATTAAATTAAGTGCTAGCAGATCCCTTTGATGTCAGAGCTAATAGATAGAATAGGGATTGATTCACCTGAAGTTGCCACCTTAGTAGGACTCAAACTGTATTAGAGGAGAAATTTGGGAGCAAAGTTACCCATTTTGAAATGTTAACCCAACTGATTGCAAAATCCACCAGCCCCGGGCTATCGGACAGGACTTTCTTTTCACGTTGTTAAGTCAGTAGTTTTCCAATCAAATTGTAGAATTGCCAGTCCACAGTGGACTGCATTGCATTATTTTGATTGAAAGATAGTTTTAGACTGAAAGCACTTAAATATGATATTTACAGTTCTGAGAGTCTTGTCTTTTTGGAATTCTCTTTGACCTCTTCTTAGTCATTCCAGCCATCTGTACCTCACACTTTGTCATTAAATGCATATACATGCATCTTAATAATTTATCCACATGTTTTTCCACTATAGAGAAGAAGAACAAAATTCAATGCTTGTGACTTCCTTACAGAGTACTTATTCAGGTTTGTTATCACTTTTAGAGTTTTTGAACACCATCATTGTGAAATCTTGTAACAAGAAAAGGAAAATTGTTTTGGTAAAATGCATGATTTTAATTTATGTAGGTGTTGAAATTCTCATTTCTCCTTAATTTGCCATATTAGATGACTCATCATCAAACTGCACTAATCTATGGAACATATTGGTTTATATTAGTTATTCTCTTCTTAGAAATAACCCCAGATACAAGGATAGAACAAATGTGGTGCTTGAAGACATTCCTTTTGTGCAAGCAATACTCGCAGAAAAGTAAGTTCTCTGAAGTGACTGTAAGTACTTATGCCCAGAAATTGTGGTAAACTTGATTTTAATTGATTGGTTTATTCATGCTTATTTCATTTAATAAACTAGGAAAATATTCTATTATTCAAAACTCTTTGCAACAGCCACTTTGGGGAGAGGGGTAAGTGGCCATCACAGTGACGTGGAAATTAAGGGGTGGGAAAGGGTGAAATACTAAAAGAAGAAGATGCTTATGATAGCTGGTATTAATGCGCAACACAATAAAAATGTGTCAGTAAAGCAAACACCAAGTGGTACTAGCAACAACAGCCTGTTGCAGGCTCCAAGATAGTAATATGTGCAGAGATCTTGAAAAGGCAGGGTGCAAAGAAAATCATTTTTACTGCTTGCCATTTGGGCTAGCTGAAGCTAGCATTTACCAGCTCAGACGTCATTTCAACTAGCCCCAACTCTTCTGTTATTTGAATTCCTCAAAAAACACCACCTGCCCATCGGGCAAGTTAAAAACAGAATTCACTAACCTGATAGCACAATCCACACGCCCCGCACTATCGGACACTACTTTCTTTGCACGCTGAAAGTGGTGCAAAAAATGCACAGAGGAGCCCTGGGGAGAGAGCTACCACCTTCTTCCCCCAGATCATGCGCATGTTATTTTTGCATAGCTTATTTTTGCAATGTCCCTGGCTACCATCTGATAGTCTGGAACAGGCTATAACAAAAAAAATGTCACCAAAACAAAGTGAGTAAAGTATTGTGTTCTGTGTCAGTTTCTATATCATTTCCTGTTAAATGACCATTTTCGAGGTGTGGCCTCTAAGGCCGATATTTCCTGGCCCCAGTTGTTCAAAAACTGGATAGCGCTATCAACAAGATAAATCTGTACAGATAGTGCAATTGGCTTTCGCTAATACTTATTTACTAGGTAGTGATTTATCTGATGGATGGCGCTATCCAGCTTTTGAATAACTGGGGCCAGGATGGCAAGTTAATGCCCTGCATAAATAGACATCACTAAGTATCCCCAGCCCTTATCCTCACTAAAGTGCAAGTCATATAGAAATATGAAATATTTATGTCTGATTTGATATTCTGAGTTTTCTTGCATATCTGGACATAGGTGTACTAAGGAAAGATTAATATAAGAGGAAATGTGTGGACATTCTGCTGGGGAAGAACAGGCTGTCATGGGGAGGTTCACCATTTAGTGGAGGTTCATATTGTAATAATAAAAAATTGTACTTACACCTGAACGAAAAATATCTAAAGTTGTTAAAATTGATCCTTAGTGTATGTGTTTATTTTTTCCTGTCTTAGTCCTCGTCCCCCACTGCCACTCTCATTGTTACTCAGCGATGAAGAAGCAGCTATCATCATTCAGTCATTTTACAGAGGCTATCTGGTATGTGATTAACTGGCAGGTTAACAAAGTTAATTCAAGTTGGATTGCTGTTTTGGGAGTAATATCTTTTCTTCTCAAACGGAGAATTTTTAGCTTCATATTTTAGTGAAAAGGTCTTTTTTTTTATTACAGTTGCGAAAACGTACTCTAGCCCTAAGTACATCTTCAAGACTAGACAATTTTTGAGCATTCACATTAACGGCCGACAGCAAACTTTAGATTCTGGTTGCAGCAACTGAAACGTAACTAGCTCCCGACTGGAAGGATTAATCACCCTGTCCCAGACCCTGTCCAGCAGAATGGGCAACCTGCCTCAGTGGGTTGTTTCAACTATCACGTTAACGTGTTTGAAATTATCAATTGACAGATTATACATAAACAGGAGGGTCACCCTGCCCACCTACCTGAGTTACCCCATCTCCATGCCAGGGCCTTAAAAATGCATTCTACGTAACCAAACCGGATCAAAATGTCCTCATTTTGACAACAGGTACGCAAACAGCCTGAAGTTCAAGAATTAAGGGAATATCAGAGAGAAATGAGAAATGTAAGTGTATCTGTTCATAATTTTACACGCCCTAGCCTTCATGACAGGTCAGTATTGGAAAGGGAGGGTGAAAGGGAAAATGCTGTCCATCGCCTGGTTTGCCGATTTCTCCCAATTCTCCCTCCCTTTTCAACTCTGCCGTATTCGTTCAGTGTACAGTGCATTAGTAAATCCACATTTCGATTACTCTAGCGGGGTGGGGATTTTTCTCTGAGTGGCCCGTCCACACGAATCCGAATATTTTGAAACCTATAATATTTTTTTACACGAATCGGCCTTCTGAAGTGAACCCGCTGACCAAAAAAGCAACTTTTTTAAACCTCGGTGGTTCAAGGCCCGTTCCAGGCGAATGTGGGTAGGAAAAAATGCGCTTTCAACAATGCGGGATTCGTATGGACTGTGTCTGGCAGCCCTTTCTTCAAAATTTGAAGAATCGTGTCACGCGCTTCATAACATTTCAAAAGTAGTACTGCGTGAAACTCGTCCACCAACGCCTAGTTACTACAGCAGTTATGATGTATGATATTCTAGATATGTGAGTAGTAACTTAAAAAATGATTGTACGCTTGCCACATCACTGTACTGATGATTGCAAATGAAGTGCACATTTTACTGCAGCGGAGCTCTGTGCGTTAGAACAGCTTGCCGCTAGGTATTACACAGTCGCCATGTCTCTTCTAAATCTAAATCTAAACATGGGTTTGTCGGCAACATCCAATAAGGACATCACGCCAACTCGAAAACACTAAAAATATACAAGGTGATAATAGAAGCTAAAACTACAAATAAAAACTAATGTAAGCTAATAGTACTCTTGATGAATTTAACCCCAGTTCAAAAGTCTCTCATGAGTTTTCAGTTTTCTTTCTACGTGACTTTCTTGAAAATCAGGTTTTCTTACTATTTCTATTTTTACTATCTATTTTGTTTTTGTGTTCCCAGTCCTAAAATAATTACGATTACTGCTTTATTGAAACTGCTTTTTATGATTCTGGGATTGTAGGAAGCTGTTGACATTTTTCTTAAAGTTGAAGACTTCTGGAAGAAACATCCTGTTGAAGAAGCAGAGGAACAAACGGAAAAGGCGATCACTTAGCAACCTGAATATGGCGACCTATTACAGCCATTTCAACGGCAGCACATTTTTTATAAAGAAATTTCAAAATCTCAAAAAAATGTAAAAAAAAAACCGAATTCCTTCTGACCAAAAAGCTCTTATTTCGTATATACCTAACAAACTAGACTGAATTTGGAATACTACAGCCTGCCTTTTTGTTCAAACTTAATGTTCTGTCCAGGTCTTGCAATCGGCAACCTCTTTCTGCTGTAGCCAAATTTTTACCTCAAGATATATTACTCTTGTTAACCAATTTTTGTCTGTAGACAAGAAATGCCCAGTTTTCTAGAATCTGGATGTTTACGTTGTGGTTGAGTTTTATCCTTGGTTTAAATTCTATTCATGTCTCTATTGCATATGGTTTTGTATGATAACGAGGTTAAAATAAGGGAAAAGAATTAAACCAAGGATAAAATTAAATCACAACATTTACAATCCGCTTTTTATAGGCAGGCCTCTCAAGGTTTTGAGAATCTTTAGTGTTAAGGTTTTTGGAGTGGCATCGCTTTACACCATTTGATGCAATCACTTATTTACTGTATATAGATGAGCATTTAAGATTATGGTGTATAACATATTTAATAAACAATAGAAAAGAATGCAGTGGCAGCACTTTGTTGAACTTTGATCAGTTGCGCATTAATTGTTAAGTCGACATATACTAGCGCCCAACATAAGCTATACTCTGCGGTAGGAGTTTTACCGAGAAGTCGTGAGGAAGCTGAACAAAAAAAAACTGGCTCGTTTTTTAACATTTGTGCACAAAGAAAGACATAACACATTCTCAGAAGTATGACTCAGCAGTGACTCGGGAATGTTCTAGACAATTAACTGTACTCAATCTTCACGTGGGTTTGCCACACCCTGTTTTGTTGCGTGCTTGGTTGCACTTCCAGGTCATCATTATTTTAACATGCAAACACAGGTCCTATCAATCTTCGGCAATGAAGCCCCATGAATGTTAATCGTGAAGTATCAGTGGTTGATCAAGTGTCATTTATCAGTCATCAACCGAACGTCCCTGTTTAAGTAACAATTCAACTACAGTAGGTCTGCAGGCTACGGACCTTTCTGAAAACCACAATACCCGCAATAAGTATTCGAAAGCTTCCCATAAAAAAAAAAAAAAAATTATTTATAAGCTATTGGAACCTGCACAAACTGCTTCGGGGGCTCTCTACAGCTTCTTATATTATAAAAGATGGCGAGCAAATATTACTAATCGTTGCGGAGGTTTCACGGGAGGTTGGGTGAATTTTAAGCCAATGCCTGTGGGAACAGTCATTCCTCTGACCCCTCCCCCATATACTCTTGTTTGTTTGGCCGAAATAGGCATTATAGGTATATCGCGCCTGAGTCACCTTAAAATAATTTTTATTTGTCAACAACTGGTGAAGTGCAGTGAGAAAAGCCGGACACTCTGCAGGCAGGTTAGTGTTGTGAAGCGTCTTGCCGCATTTGCTCGCAGATTTTTGCGAACTCGCTTTCGATCGAGGTCGGATCCTCTGGGAGAGCAAGATAAAGAAAGAAGCCAACATCATTCTGTGTCCCCTTACTCTGTGATTTTCCACGTTGTCACCTACCTAATAGGTCCTCAGGTGGCTTTCTATATAGTGTAGATTAGACATTTTTTCCCGCAACCATTTTTATCATAGAACTCAAATCAGGCCAAATCACAAACTGTCAGTAAAGTGATTGTTTACTTTCGGTGGACGATCGTGCTAATTCATGATATTGTTGTATAAAAGGATATGATTCCCACGATTCCAGTGAATTTGAGTGGCGGTGCTTCGCGGCAATCGTGATCAATCTAATGATTTTTTTCTAATTTTTCAATTTCAGTTTTTTTAACGACAGAATTCTGAGACAATATTTCTTGGCACTTTCGATTGTATAGTCGGTAGTTTTAAATTTTCATAATTTCAAACGAGGTGCTTTTTCCGCTTCTTTCACTCGTTACCCTTTTTGCGATGACTAAACGGCTTCATATAAGTTTTAATCGTCACAATTTATTTCCATAGGGTCATATATTTGTAAATATTTTGCCACTATGTGGAAAAAAGCGTCGAGTTATTTATTTGGTCTACAGTAACTTATCAGACAGTAGCGGTGGATTGCCAAAAAAATTCTCGTGATTTTCACGTTTTCCCGTTTAGTCGGGCTAATATAATTCACGTGATGTCCCGGGCGCCGGACCCTTTTATGACTTTTATAAACGGTTGAATTTCTTGTTGAATTAAATGTCTAAATCGCTAAAATACGCTGTTCTCGGGTACAAGAATGACAATGCACAATATTTTTCAGGCAAAAATACTCCTATATTGATCTAATGGGTATATAAAATTCCCGGGGGGGGGGGGGAACTGCCATATATGGGCTATATAGGTATGTGCCGCTGTGAAGGGTATGGTTTTCAAGCAGTTTACTTTAGGATAGGGTATATAAATCAGAGAGTTTGGGTCTAGAATAGGGTATCATTTTTCAGGAAACTGATCAGTTGGTTGAAGATTTTATCTAGACTAGGGAAACAGCTGCTCTAGGATAGGGAGGATTTGGGGAGTTTACTCTAGTATAGAGCAGCAAAATTTAGCTGAACTAGCTCTGGTATAGGTTAAGGGTTCCAGGGTCCCAGCGGCACATCACCACCCTGAAATTCCTAAAGTACCCCCCGGGATAAAATTGCGGTACATACCATAAGACAGTCATAGTTTTTGATCACTCAAGTTTCTGGGCAACGTATCGAAAACTGCTTGATTAGACGGTTTCGATTGGACTGCGGACTACGTAGTCGAGAGACAATTAAATCGAGACGATTTTTATCAAGTAGTTTTCGATACGTTGCCGAGAAACGATGAGTGATCCTAGTTTTTGTGGGTTGCCTGTTTTGCGATTTGGCATGGTGTGAACAGATCGGCTCCTGATTTCAAATATAAAAAAATTCCTGACCAGGATTGATATCCCCCAGGGCAGATGCAAATACAGTAGCCTCTCAAAAACAACAGTCGGCTAAACCTTCTTTTAATATATTAAAAAGGCTCCGTCTACACGGTCTACATGCACTAGCTAATCCGAAAGTTTTTCTTTCCGATCCGGTTCCGGGATAATGTTACACGGGTACTTTTTGACCTCCGGCGTTTTCCACCTTTTCTAGGGAATGCCGAACTGTTGGAAGCAATGGGAGCAAGGGTAGCGCAGTGGTGAGAGCACTCGCCTCCCACCAATGTGGCGCGGGTTCAAATCCGAGCGTCGACGCCATATGTGGGTTGAGTTTGTTGCTGGTTCTCTCCCTTGCTCCGAGAGGTTTTTCTCCGGGTACTCCGGTTTTCCCCTCTCCTCAAAAACCAACATTTCCAAATTCCAATTCGACCAGGAATCAGGTAGACGAAGAACCACTATGTGGATGTGCTACCTACCTACCTAAATCGTTATTTATTATTTATTTATTTATTTATTTAAGTGCTCTCTGTAGTAGATAAACCTAAAAGCACCAGATAGGAGACAGAGAAAATGAATGTTTCCCAAGCTCGAATTATGCGCATCGGCCCTGTTCCGGTTTCTGTCAAGACTTTTTTTACCTGAATCCTATCAGGGGCCGTCGACATTCACTTTTCCCCCGCTTAACGTCAACTGGACGTTTAGGTCAGACCTCCCCTCCCTCCCCGGCCCCTCTTTAACGTCCACATGAAATTTTTCCGCACGGAACACAGAAAAGAAATGTTCAAGCCCTGGCCCTTCAATCACTGCGCGCGCTGCATACAGATTAGTCAGTTATCTGCTGGCAGTTTGAGTTATAACAATTTTATCTGCCAGCAGATAACTGTAGGCTGTACTGATTTCCAAAATTAACTGTGGCTCTTAACCAATGACAGGGACACCCAACGACAGTTTCCTCCAAAATATGTTGAAATCACTTTTTAGGCTATCCAAAGTGTTTTTAAATCTCTAGAAATGCATTCTAAGCGGCGCTACATCATTTTTATCTGTTCGGTCATCCTAGGGGAACTTGAGTCTTTTCGAAATTACAAGGGCTTCAGTATTATTTTTCTGAAAATTCAAGGTGCAATTTAACGCTTTACGAAAATGAGAATTTTTGTGATTCCTCTCTCAATTACATTTTAGAATCCGAAAATTTTAGGTTTCCGTTTTCTATAAAAAAAAAATAAAAATAGTGTAAACTGGTTAGTAAAATCGTAGGGAATTTATTAGGTAAGCTTTGGAAATTATACATGACTGGAACGTTCATCTGGAAATTTTTAGCCGTCCTGAAGCAAAAGAAAATTCTAGGCAATATTTGCGTCTTCGAACAGATATTTTACAGAAAACAGTCGCTGGGTGCCCCTGCAATGAGAAGACATTGAGTGCGTACAATGCATAATAATCTCGAAAATGTGAAGAGACGGAGTGGGGTCTGGTGGGGCCCGCGATTTTTGTTTTCGCAGTGATGAAAACATAAACATAAGCATGCGCAGTCGATGAGTGTTTCTGGGAAGAGAACCGGCTAACACGTTGTGTTTCACATTTACTACCATGTACCATAACAGAAGCCTTTGAAAATGGATGTTTTTAGTGTTTTGGGGCCTCTACTTCCAAGAGTCGCTAAGTAGAGTTTTCCAAGATGTCAGCTGATGACACAGAATACGACGATTTCTTCTGCGATGAGGATGAAGGGGAGATAGTAGATTGGCAACTACCCCTATGTTTTATGAAAAAGCGACACAAGGAGGTGATCGAAGGATCGAGGCCTTTGGCACAAACATGGCGAATGAAAGAGCGAGTGAGTTATTTTAAGGGATTAATTCCTTTTCATGGTGTGGTACACTTTGCCCTTTGGTTTATTCTAATCATGTAACTTCGCGATTTTGATTTTAGATGAAAACCGTGAGCGTAGCTTTGGTGTTGTGTTTGAACATCGGCGTGGATCCCCCCGACGTCGTAAAAACCTCCCCTTGTGCCAGAATGGAATGTTGGATTGGTCAGTAAAATATCTTTCTTATTCGGAGATTATTTTAGCTTATTTCTTGACGTTCCTTTTCAAGTTTCCTCGAGAGAGACCCCTCCCCGTCAGCTGTTTAAAATGTACATTTTTGTACGTAACCTTTGTACTTTGATGTGATAAAATGGAAGTGAAAAGTCACTTCGCCTTTTTTGTGGTAATAACGCTAGCTAATTTTTATCCTCAAGATAGTAAAGGGGTTGTTGACTGGTAGCATTTTTTACTTAATTTTGTGCAAATTCTGAAAACGCAACGTTTCTAATAATTACTTGTGTTCTTGGGTCATGACTATTTGTAGGTACTCTCAAATCATTTGTACATTCATTTATCATTGTGTTAGCTTCTGGCAAAATAGTATTTTCGCTTTTAATTACGAAGAATCGTGCAAATTTGATCACATAATACAGTGACGAGTTGCAGTTGTTTGAAAGTTTTGGCTAGTATGATTGCTGAGTTATTATGAAATTGTTTGAAACAAATATTTCAGACTTTTTCTTGAATCTTCTGACCCCGCGAGCAGAGTCTCCTTTGATCTTCCTAGATAAGTCGGGAGACTCTGCTCACAGGGTAGAATCTTCTAGTCTTGAAAGGTGTTTAATTTATAATAAAAAAGACCAAAAATCGCTCAACTGGAACACTAGAAAACTTTAAATTTAACCAAAACATTTTTAACATTGTAATTTTTTAAATAAAGCATCAAAATAATGATATAAATATATTTAGAGTAAAATTGAGGATATTTTATCCTATATATTTTTGTATCATAAACAATTATTAGAAAAGGTATTCAACTTAAAACTGTTTAAAAGTCACTGCAACTCTTTTTGCAACTGTCTGAAATGAAAATAGCAGTAGTTTTTCAGTTTTAGCTGCAAACAAGGTTGAAGTTGACCTTGTTATGTCAAAAACATTACCTCCAACCCTTCTTGCTTTGTTATGTAAATCAAGCTATTCTTATGCATTTTAACTAGTATTTTTTTCATCAGAATTCCCATAGAAAGGAAAGGAGTTTTTTTTAAATCAAAACAAAATCAACCTCAGCCTCACATACTTCCAAAGGCTAGGATACTAAGCCAGCAACCATAACTGTTTATGAAAGGTTATACCCATCAATAATCATTCAAAGACAGTGAAGAAAAAATTCTCGAAATAGCAGGGAAACTGCCTTGGTTTTAGGGATGTCTTGTTTCTTCTTAGATCGTGTCCACACATAATGTCTGAACACACATTTAACAAATTGACAACAATTTTCTATGGACTGTACGAATATAGACTATAGAAATGGTTGATCAGAGTACAGACCATGGAAAATTGTTGTCAATTTGTTTTTTACAATGACATTGAAGGTTTTGATGTCCATTTCCATTGAAGTTTTTCGGGGAAGTGGACAGGCGAGAAAGAGAAAAACAAATTGTGCCACCATCTCGTCATTTCCATGGTTTTCCATGGACTGTAATAATTGTATCAAACATAGCTCTCAACCAATCAGTGCGCGAGAAATAGCTTAGTTATGGTAAAATTTGGTCTTCCATGCACACAGTTAGACATTAAAAGTTGAGACTTCTGCAAACAAAGGTCTATCATTGAAATGTAGTGGCAAGGTTCTCAAGACACAGAGTTCATATAAACTGCTTGCACGTACATGTATATACCTGAAAATATTCTCAAAATGAAAGAGTATCTTTAGCTTTGTAATTTAATTTTGGATTCTTACTTTAGATAGTATGCCAATGTGGATGTGGAGATTAACATCATGGTTTTTGTAAACACAAAAACAGAGGTTTTTGAAAATGCCTTGGTTTGGATGTGGCTGTAGATAACATGGCTTCTGATATTTCACGCGGTCGTGGACCCGCGAAATTCTGGTATTTCCGCGAAAATCCTGCGAAATTCCCCCCAAAAAGCGAAATACCGCGAAATCCGCCAGAAATATTTCCAAATACATGTCAGCAAAACATATTTAATACTTATCTTGGCTATTAGACCGGTTTTATTCTCCCCAAACGTTCAAATTTAGCTTGAAACTTCGTCACTGCAACGAGTAAACAACGTCCCAAAACTACCAGGCTTATTTAGATGAATGTTGCGAAAAACTGGGCACTAACCATAATGTTAATAGCTTTAACAGTCGCCCATTTCTCGAGCGAACTGATGTTGAAAGAGCAAATGATTATCCCTGTTAACAATAACGTTCACCAACGCTGGTCATATCGACGCAAAATTGATCGATTTTAGCGAAATCGGCTGTTTTTTACTGATTGTTTCTTGGCGATGTTTCCCCCCGAAATTTCCCGTGAAATCGGCCGATTTTCCTAAGAATTTGCCCCTGAAAATCCTTCGAAATTTGACTTTTTTCCGCTAAAATCCCGCGAAATGGGCCGATTTTTCTGCGAATTTTGACTTTTCTCCCGCGAAAATCACCCGAAATCGGCCGATTGTTCTACGAATTTTGACTTTTTTCCCGCGAAAATCCCACGAAATCGGCCAATTTTCCCGCGAATTTGCCCCTGAAAATCCCACGAAATTTTGCTTTTTTTTTCCGCGAAATATCAGAAGCCCTGAGATAACTTACATTCATAATCCAAGACAAATTTATTGACACAGTTTACTTGTAACAGATCCTCTGTCTATGAGCCCTCAGAAGGCCTTAGAAACTGTGGGAAATAAACTACAGGAACAGTATGAACGCTGGCAGGCAAGGGTAAGTTTATCCTTTATGTTAGACAGGCTTCTTGTAGAGTGCAAAATAGTACATTGTATTGTGGGGATTTGGAGGTCTGCTGTGCTGCAGATTATGAGATTTCTCCGTAATAGATTTGGCAGGATTGTTCAATCAGATGCAATATAGGTGGAATAAGATATTGAACAAAACCTGAGCTGCAGCGTGGAATAATAATCCAAAGTATTTGTTTGTAAGCTCATCAAATAATGTGACCTAATAGTGGTGATTTTTTGTTAGGCACGCTATAAGCAGAGTCTTGATCCTACAGTTGATGAAGTGAAGAAGCTTTGTACATCTCTGCGCCGAAATGCAAAGGTAATTTGTGTTGCAGCATTATTTTTTCTAAGGAAATTAAAATAAATTATCTTTTGACAGTTTAAGCTTCACCGAATTCAGGGCTGTGCTCTAGCAGAGCCTGGTGGCCCCTGACACCCAACTTTTGCTCTCCGGTGACTAGAAAATTTCAGATTTTTCATACAAATCATATGCTGGGCACCCATGGTTTCAGAGGTTAAGAGCACTGGGCTCCTGTTAATTTTCCTCAGAGCACAGCCTTGGAATTGACATCCTTATCTTGCTGGTGAATTACACCTTAAACCTTGGTAAGCTTCTCTTCACTGTAAAAAGTCACCCTTCTGGATTAGCAATCTTTCTTTTAACATATTTAAATGGTTAAAGAAAAATGTTCGATCACTGAATCCAGTTTGAGCAACCACTCATACCCAAAGCTAACAATAACCAGCCACAACATCATTAGTTCCACCCATTTTGACCCTTCTTCCAACCAAATGATTACCTAGTTACTACATCAAGTAGGTTCTGTTACTTTTATTCATAAGTTATTTCACAATTACTGAATTTTTCCATTGCAGGAAGAGAGAGTGCTTTTTCATTACAACGGGCATGGAGTTCCAAGGGCAACTGCTAATGGAGAGATATGGGTTTTCAACAAAGTAAGAGGATGCTTTGTCTATTTATTGATTTGTTTTGTTTTTTAATCAGAAGTGTTGATGAATTAATCATTTACCTGCTTTTCCCATGCCACCTCCAAACTTCAAGTCCTTAACCTAAAAGATGAAGTTTCAGTTTTGTACCAAAATGTATAAATTATTTTTTATAGAGCTACACCCAGTATATTCCATTGTCAGTGTATGACCTCCAGACCTGGATGGGAAGTCCATCAATCTTTGTTTATGACTGTAACAATGCAGGACTCATTGTTCAATCATTCATTCAGTTTGCTGCTCAACGTGAACAAGAGCAGGAGGTGAGAGCTCTTGAAAGTTGAACTATATTTTCATTTTACTTAATATTTTTTTTCCATTTTGGTCTTTGCATGTGAGGCATTATTGTCCAGTAGTTGGCCATCCACTGTTCCATATCCAACGTGCACTCATGGAATAACAACATTAATACATGTAATAAAGTAAATGACAATAAACAATTTACTTTGGCATAAACATACAAAAATAATACTATGATCATGATGCCTTCATCAAGGCTTAGTAACAATAATACTTTGTAACAATATTATTGGATGAGGCAGAGACTATCATCTGAAGAATTGTGGAGATCAATGAGGGACTGTTATCGGCTGAGGCACCTGAGATAACACCCTCTGAGATCTCCATAATTATTCTTCAGATGATACGAAAGCCAAGTTCAATAATTGTTTTATTATTCACTCAAAATGATTCTTAGTTTAAAAACAAGCCAAAACATGCTTGCCTCCATCGACGTTAAGTTTATCTTTGATTGCATGTTTGTCAGCAAGTTTAGGAGATATGAAAGGGCTGTTCAGTTCTGCAAATATTCTCCAAATAGCAGATGTCATCCATCGAGTTGTATTCTTACTGTTCTTGCTATGTTTTTAGCCAATAGTTTGCTTATTTCTTCCTTGCAAAGGAGTGAAATGTTCTGCCATTTTGTACTCACAACCATAACCACTCAACCTCATCCCCAGGTCTTCCTGGTTGACTGTCTAGTTTTCTGGCAATTATACTCTAGAATTGATGTCATTTTTCACATACTGCAAACTTCTTCCAAATGTGGTCAACACTAGCTGGTTATGATGAATTATCTGTGGGATTTTAGCCAATCAGAAATGGAGAAATATTTTGGTTGAATAATAAATGTATTTATGTGATTATAAGAACATGTTACAGTGACATGTACAGGGAGTGACAAAACCACTGTCCAATAACCCAGCGCTAGTGGATCAATCAGTTTAATTGCTATAGCAAAGTTTGATGTACAAGCAATCTTTGCCAAGGCAAAGAAGATGTTAGCCAAAAGTGGGTTGGTTGGCCTACACAACTACTCCTGGCCGGTAAAGTTCAGCAACAGATTGCCCAAAGGGCAAGCAATATTTCGCATTTTTTCTCTCACCCTGATACAAATCAGTTTCAAGTCTCTGCATAGTAACAAAGCTGTTGAACAGTGTCTAAATGAAGATGCTTTGGTGTCGACTGAATCAGTTTGCGTTTTTCAGGTTGGTTTGAAATGTGCAAGTAAACAGGCTTGAAACTGATTCATATACATTTCATTATTTGCTACCTAGTCTCAATGGTATCATGATGATACCAAAACATGGGTTTTCAAAATTTAGTTTTGTTTTATTTATTAATGATTCAGATGACTGACTGATGATGACCAACACGCTTATTACAATTTTCTATTATGCTGTTTTAGCGTTGCTTGGCACAGGGCACCCCAATGCCAGTACCACTGGCTGTCAAGAACTGCATCCAACTGGCATCATGTGATGCAAACCAGCTACTGCCAATGAATCCAGAACTTCCTGCTGACTTGTTTACTTCCTGTCTGACTACACCTATCAAAGTGGCTTTACGATGGTGAGTATTTCTTAAGGCCTTGCTAGAAGTAACCTTTTTAATCTATGCCATGCTAAAAATAATATGCTAAAAATGAGCTTTAATCAGGGTTGTGCAAAGAAAGTCATGTACTATCCCAAGAGTCATTTTAACTAGGCTGAAAAATTGATTACAGTTCTTCTGATCAGTAAGTTGAATTCCCCCCCAAAATTTCACTTTCCTACCGGGCAAGTTAGGAACAGGATTCACTAGCCCAATAGAAAAATCCACTAACCCCAGGCTATTGTGCATGACTTTCTTTGTACACTGTTAACGAAGCAAGTTTCATTCATGTTATTGATTTCTTTGTGCTACCTTTCGGCCCCTTCTATGCTACATGTTCATGTAATTTCTCGAGGATTAATCTAGTCATGCACTTATGTTTTCAGGTTTTGTGGGCAAAAAAGTAGCAAACTTGTTCCTGGTGTTACCCTTGAACTAATAGAAAAGTAAGTGTATGATTTTACAAACTGATGCAAGACAAGAACTGCTAGAAATGTTTTGTGCGTGCATTATTTTTTGAAAACAATAAAGCACCAGCCAGAGTAAACGAGTTTAGAACAGCGTTACTTTTGTCAACAAGACACTTGCAATATAATGCAGTAACTTTGGAGTGCTCTCGAAAATGACCTAAAAAATCGAAGGGACATCTCTCAAGCCTTAGCCCTTTAATACCTCATCCTTTTATCTTATAAAATTATTGTTGTCAGTGTTGAAAATTAGCTCAGACAATTTTAATCCTTTCTGCATGGTTTTTTTTTAATGTGACACTTTAATAATTAGCTCTGTCTCAACAGAATTCCCGGTCGTCTGAATGACAGGAGAACACCGTTAGGAGAACTCAGTTGGATTTTTACAGCTGTGACTGATACTATTGCATGGAACACTTTACCAAGAGGTACACTGAAAAGCCAACTGGTTGGCTAACTCATTGATGTTATTAATTACAGTGGTTTCAAACTAAATTAACTCTTTATTTCCTCTGCTGTCCAACACTTTATTATTATTCATCGTTATTGACAATTAGGGCTGGGAGAGGAAGGATATTAAGGATCAAAATAAGTTTAAAACCTCATTAACCTTCATTTTGAGCTAAAACACAAATAATAAGTAATATTATGAAAGCAATTAGCAATGGGATTTTTGTACTAATCAAAGTCAGTCTGTGACACAAATTATTTAGGAGCCTGGAGCTCCAAATGACTCTTTCTGTTTGTGTGAAAGAAAGGGATTGTGCATTTTTATGCTGTCACCAGATTTTACTTTTGATTGACAGCTGTCATGTGTAAAAAGGGGTCCTTTGAGAGATCTTTGAAATTTCAAAATATGGTCCCTTTGAGTCTTTAAAAAGTAACTGAAGTTTTGGTTGAAAAATTGAGCCAATTCCTTATACTCTAATAAATTGTGGTTTGTTTTTCAGTCTTTATCTCATTTGTACCTGTTTTTTTTTATGTCACAGAACTCTTTCAGAAGCTCTTCAGACAGGATTTACTTGTGGCAAGCTTGTTCAGGAATTTCCTTCTTGCTGAGAGAGTCATGAGGTCATATAACTGTACACCCATTTCAAGTCCCAGACTCCCCCCTACTTACATGCACCCCATGTGGTTAGTATAGGTAGCAGTGCTACAGTTATTTTTATTAGTTGCACCCATTGTTTGTATTTATTAAGATGTTTGGGCCTTCTCAGAAACCCAGCAATGTGAGGCAGTAGAATGAAGTTTTCTGCTTAAGACCACTAGCCCAGTTTGGTAATTGGGATGTTATCTTCCATTCATGCTCATGGCAAATGCCCTAAGAGCTTATACCAGCTACACTGCCTATCTGGCCTTTCAAACCCAGGCAATAATAATTAAATGTTCTTAGTGTTTGTTTATTTGCCATATATATAGATTGCTTTCTTTTCTTTTGACTTTGTAGGCAAGCATGGGATTTAGCGGTTGATATCTGCCTCTCCCAGTTACCTGACATTATTGAAAATCCTGGCAATTTCAAGGTAAGTTGGCTTTCCCAAGAATATTTGAGTTATGGCTGTAGACAGTAACTGTTGTTGAGTTAGTCAAACAGTTTGTCACTATATGTACCTGCCAGCTGCCAAGTTGGAAAGCCCATACCTGTATTAGTAGTTAGACATACAGCATGCTGGTAAATGAAATCATCATTCTTTTTGCGGAATTCCTCATTTTGAGAATGTCATCAACCTCTAACCAGGACAAAAATTCCGTTATGAGAAAGTTACACCGTAATAAGGTACAGCTGCATTCCTTTGGGACAATCCTGATCAGGCTTCATGATCCAAGATCACCCTGACTGTTAGCGACTTTAAGATGTCACGATGGTGATGACAATGAGAACATCAAAAAGGCAATAGGTTGAATAGGCTCTGCTCGTGATCATGCTTTTTTTACATTTGTTTGCTGTTACTGCACGACGACGATGGGAAAATGCCTAATTTCATGTTTTATGGAGGACGTAAATAAGAGACAGCTAAATTTTCTTTCTTTTTGTAAACTGGAATATGGTTCTTAGGAATTCGGCTCAAAAAGAGTTTGCTTGCATTTGACAAAGTAAATGACTTGGAGTAATCGCGATAGAGATTGAAAGACACAAATTCTCTTTTTAAGTGACATTTTCTTGGCTGTCGCTGTTGTGGTATCTTAAACCCCCTTTTATATCTGGACAAGGATTTGTCCAGATGGACTTTTGATGCATTATGATCCAACTAATCTTTGATCATAAATCCCTATCCAGATCTTTCCAAGGAATGCTTTTTATCACCCCAAATGTCACTGATGAATAATATTATGTCAATATAAGTTAATCTGACTTTGTTCCATTCAATCTGGGGATCATTTGCCTTAGCCAATCAACCAGTCATATCTAATGTGTTTCTGTTGCTGTCCTCTTTCAGCATAGCCCATTCTTCACAGAGCAGCTCACAGCATTTCAGGTGTGGCTGGCCATGGGTGCAGAGTACAGGGACCCACCTGAGCAACTGCCAATAGTTCTACAGGTTCTGTTGAGTCAGGTGCACAGACTCAGAGCCCTGGATCTTCTTGGCAGGTTCTTAGATTTAGGACCTTGGGCTGTCAATCTGGTAAGCGTCATTCAGAAATCTTAACTGTGGCTTCTCACTGCATGTCAGGGATTTTTGAGATCTCATTTGGACATCGTGAGAGAGACAGATCAAAGACAATTGTTTACAATACAAAGATGTCTGTGACAACCTGTACATTGAATTACATGCAATTTGGTATCTTCAGAACAAAGATAATTTTCACGTTATACATGGCTCAGTATTTTCTGTCATAGAGGGTCATGCTTGACTGAATGAGCCAAAAGTTCTATCCACGCATTTTCAGTAGTTTCTGTCTTTTGTGCATGATCCTCGTCTTTGTGTCATCAGGAGAAACTTGATCATGTTAAAAATATTTAACAGCTGTGCCAGGAGAAAGGATTTTGTAACTTTGTGTTGTCAAATAAAATTTATTGCATGGATCTAAATCTGTTCATGATTATCCTTGTTATCACTTTTATTATTTGGTTACCTTTCAGTTATTCAACAATCCGTGACAGCTTGTCATTTAGTCATGCCAACGTAAAATGTTTCTCTCTCTTTTTAGGCCCTTTCTGTTGGAATCTTTGCTTATGTACTCAGACTGCTTCAAAGTTCTGCCAGAGAATTAAGACCTCTGTTGGTTTTTATTTGGGCCAAGATTCTTGCTGTTGATAGTGTAAGTTTAGATACTTGATATATGGCTTGTTTCCTGTTGTGGTCCTTATTATGTCTCCATACAACCACAGGCATCAGCTAGTTGTGTGTGTGGCCTTGAATTTTTGCCTTCTTTCTCTGATTGTTGATATATCAATATTGATATATGGCTAAGTTTGTTACAGTTGTAGATTCTTTTTTGTATCTAAAATCCATTATTGTAACTCCTATATTAAGCTCCCCCCCTCAAATAAGCCCGCTCCCTCTAATAAGCCCCTCCTTTTCAGGGGAAGAAAGTTAATAAGCCCACCTTCTCTGTTAAGCTCCCCCCTCCCCACCCCTAATCATTCTTTGTTAATAAAGATAGTCCGTCTTAATCAATCACAACCGTAAAACTTCGTGTGGACTGATCCGGGATGGTTTATTTACCAACTGGATGTCCGGATCAGATTCTGATCCTCAGCTGCATGACCTAAAACTTCTTGTACTTGAGCTTTTCCACTTTGTATTCTAGTTCTTTATGGAGAACTGATACCCTCATCGTTTCTAAATTAAATAAGCCCTCCCTCTCAAATAAGCCCCCCATCTCTATTAAGTCCCCCCTCAAATATGCTTGAAATAAATAAGCCCACCGGGGGGCTTAATAGGGGATTTACGGTACTTACAATATCTTTATCAACTTTGCAGTCTTGCCAGGCAGATCTTGTGAAGGACAATGGTCATAAATATTTCTTATCTGTGCTGGCAGATCCCTACATGCTAGTAAGTAATGAATACAAGACTATGAATGTGCTCTTTGTTTTACCTAAATATGATATTAAAATTATTGTAAAAGCAATATACCTATTGTACATTGCTTAGTTACTAGATAATTTCTCACTTGCTCTGTTCAAGAGTGTATGAGATGAAGACAACTCTATGGACTTTTCTGCTTGCAAAAAGAAAACTGTGATACAGCTGTAGGTGACAAAGGTTTAGATGTGGCTTAATGTAATTTAGGTTAGCCTCACATTATATCACATTAAGCCACATCTAAACCAAAGGTTAAACATGGGACAGTTCTGACCATTAGTCTCCATCACTAACTGTATACAGTATGGGATGGTCTGAATGCAGTTGCACGGTTCTTGAAATTTTAGAGTGTTTTTGCTGAGATCTGTTATTTTACTCATGTTGCCTTAGCATGCAGTCACTTTAGCTTTTAAGAATTTAAATGATTTATTATTTTTGTTTTTTTTTTGTAGGCTGAGCATCGGACAATGGCAGCCTTTGTCCTGTCAGTAATTGTCAATGAATATCCCATTGGTCAAGTGAGTTTTTCCTGTTTTGATTATTTTGCTTATGAGCCAGAAAGTCAGATCATAATAGTTTGTGTGAGGCAAATATGCATATCTAATAGTACATGTTTATGTTGTGTCAACAAATCATTTTGTTTAATCCTTTGTTCAGTTTAATGTGTCTAACACAACTCTTCTCTCCTTTTTTCCAAAGAATTTTTTAGACATCACAGCTTTGGCATAAATCACAAACGAAGCCAGAATTCTAGTCTTATTCTCCTTGACTGTTTTATTTTACCTCTGTCTTGTTTAGGAAGTGTGTGTGCAAGGAAATGTAATAGCCATATGCCTGGAACAGTTAACAGATCCTCACCCTTTGTTGCGACAATGGTTAGCCATATGTCTTGGTAGAGTGTGGTATAATTATGAAGCTGCCAGGTGGTGTGCTGTTAGAGATAGTGCACCTGAAAAACTCTACTGCCTCTTAATTGACCCACTACCAGAGGTGAGGCTTGATGCTATTTTATTATTGCCAAGGGGATTTTTTTGCCATTTTCATAAATAAAAAAAAGGTTTGAAAATATTTAGGATGCAAGTATCAACATCTTGATATAATTTATTTCTTAAATTGTAAATAACTTAACAACAAAAATTTCTCACAAGTGTGCAAATAAGATTGGTCAATCTAGATAGGTACTGTTTTTAAATTAATTACTGAGTGAAAACCACCTCTTTTAAGTGAATTGAAAATGAGTGAGTAAATAAATAAATAAATAAATCAGGTTCTCAAAATAATGGCTAGTCAACAGACAATGTCTGACCAGAATAGCATCTTGACTCAGGTTAAAACCTACACTTGCCGGTCATGTTGACAGGTCGCCCACTCTCTTATTCTTGAACAAACAACCAAATCCTCACCTGTAAATGGATGTAGATTTTGGCTCTTTCTGAAAATACAGTCATGGTCACAAATTGAAAAGTGCACAAGAATTATTCGTCTTTTTTCCACTTTTTTTTTGACTGGTCAGAAAACGAGATTTGACCAAGCAAAAATTTCTTTGGCCAGTCATCGTGTCTGGCCATGGTCCAAAATTAGGCAAGGACTAGGCAAGGATTAGGTAAGGACCCCTAAATTGCACCATATGGAAGGGTTCCTGGCATGTTTGGAGGCCTCCATTGGACCAGGCAAACCCACTGCCAACTCTGCAAGTTATGCATTATCCGTGCACAGACTGCCACCACTGTGATCACCTAATGTGCGCCAAATGATGCTTTAAATGACAATTACAGACGTCTTAACTGTACAAGCACAAGTATGGTGATGTAGAAATAATGACTTATAAAGCTCTGATTGTGATATTTGTCTTTCCAAGGTTCGTGCAGCAGCAGTGTTTGCTCTAGGAAGATTTATAGCCAATACTGGTGACAGATCTGATCAAGCCAATCAGATTGATTTTGGAGTTGCCATGAGATTGACGCAGCTGTCTCAAGATGGCAGCCCACTTGTTAGAAAGGTTTGTAATTACTGTGATGCATTTGCATTGTAGCTGAATTTGACAATAGATCAAAACTGGCGTAGAGGTACTACCTTACTCTTCCAAATAAGTACAATTTTATTTTATTAATTTTTGATATGTACCAAAACTCAACTGGGGACTTTTAACAGTGTTCGTAACAGGATTTTGCAGACGAGGGTCCACAGGACCCATAGAGAAGCTAAAGGGGGGTCATGAGGGAGAAAATCGGGTCACAATTTTTAGACACAGTTAACTCAACATTTTCACAGGTCTTAGATAACGATGGGTGTTTTCTAAAGACGCCATAACCAATTAAATTTTGGCTTATATTGTAAGGAAATGACATGTGTACGTATGCTTACTAGACTGCAAAACAGTCGGTTTTTTTCTCAAAATCAGTAAAGAAATTGGTAAAGCGTGGCGTAAGAGTCTTACGCGCGCGAAGCACGCGAGTCTCACCACATGCTTACGTACATTTTCTTATAGTTTTTTCCCCTTCTTTGCGCCTTTTGAGGCCCATTGGGCTAATTAGAGTGCGGCATTTCCCAAAAAAGTGCGGCAATGCCGCAATGCCGAGGTCTGGTAAGAACTTTGTTTTAAGGACTTGTTCAACAAGTATGTCCCACATAAGAGTGATACAGAATCATGTTTACGGAATAAAGCAAATGTAAGATTCAAATGGACAATTTTCCAAAAGAAAGAAAAATTGATGAATCAGAACTTATTATTGTTGTAGTTGTTTTTTTAACTACAGTAGAAAATGGGAGTACTTGGAATAAAATCCTAAATAAATGTTTATCACAGAATATTCCTGATAATAATATTAGTGTTAGTCATATTTATATTATAAGTAACTTGAATAGATATTTATATAAATTAGGTTTAAAACGTGTTGGTGTTTGTTAGGAACTTGTTGTTGGCCTTCATGGCCTTGTGATGCAGTTCGAAACCAACTTTGGTGTTGTAGCACTCCAGTTCCTTGAAGAGGATCGTCAAAGGGAAAATGCTCCGTCTGCAGCAGCTATTACACCCAGTGGCTGGATTGTTGTGGGTTCCGGACCATCTTCAGGAATGGAAGCCATAACACATACCAGTTCTGGCGGTGGAGGCAAGAATCCTAAAGGACTGAGACCTAGCTTTTCAACTTCTCAGCTCAATACTTTTGCATCTACTCCTCATTCTAGCAGTGGTAAGACTGACTTATTTAAAACTGTTTGCATTTTACAAATCTATCTATCCATAAACCTTTTCACTCCCAGAAGAAGCCAAAGTCGAAATTAGACGAAAAGTCCAAATTCCATTTATGAAGGTACTGCTGAAGAGATTTCATTTGAATGTTTACACCGTAAGATTTCATCCATAGAATTAAAAGTTAGAATTGCGTTCGGAATAAATAGTACAATGTTAAAGTACTGCTGAAGAGGTTTCATTTGAATGGTCGCACTATGGGTTTTCATCCATAGACTCAAAAGTTAGATCCACCTCACAAGACTCTATCATTCATGCTGCGAGTGAAAATCAAGAGTGCATGAGGCTGCAGCCTAAAAAAAGTCAGAGATTTGTGGAATTGAAGATTTTTTCCTTAACAGATAGCACGTCTCTTTAGTCGTCTAACCTGTGTCCTTCTTGGAAGTGAAACGAAAATTAATGAAGAAAAGGAAGCAAAAATGATCCTTTCTTCTCAGTTTTAAAACTAGGGTGTCTGCTCAGAGATTGATGCCTTCACCACTGTGATTATGAGCGTTTTCTCAGCTTTATGGCTCTCTGAAGCTGTCAGAGTTCATGCTACCTTTTTTTCTAGCTATCTCCTGTTGCACTGTCTCTGTCCTTGATTAGTAGGCCACAGGAGGACTGCTAGAAGATTTTTCACTTGATTAAAGGCCTTAGTATTGTCAATAAAAGTGAAAAAAGTTGGTTGTGCATACCGTTGAAACATTCTTTTCCCATAGGTCAACACATGCCCCATCCATTGATGACGTACAGTAGTAGCAGTAGCAGTACTGGCAGTAATGATTTTATACCTGGCATGAAGGACCTGCGACGTTCTTCTTCACAGATTTCACTTTCTTCTAGCATCCAGTCTAACGTGTATGCAAATGTGTGGAAGGTTAGTTTGCTTAAGCTTAAGACTGGGCGTGATCAACCTTACTCTTAATGCACGCTGTTGCCAGGTTATATTAATTTTGCTTTTATTAAGCCCTTATATGTGATGTTGGGTCCTGGATTTCATGAATAAGCTGAGAACATGTATTCATTAGCTAATGTGTTCATTAGCAAGAATCAGCTTTTTCATTCTTCGGGGTATTCACAAATTCCCCAAGACTTTCTCTTAAGAATCGTTTTAATACATCCATCATATAATAACAAAATGTTTGCAGTTTGTTCATGGTTGTCCTAGTTTTGCCACAAGTAGACTGCGTAAGCGCCTGAAGGCGCGAGCGACAAAGTCGCGAGGCCCGTTTCCCGACTAACCACCTAACAGAAACCGGGAAACGGGCTTTGAGAAAGCCTAAGGTTTGTCACGGAAATTGTCTTCACATATTTCAAATGTGCAAACTGGCATGAGTTGTTACCACTGAGACGAAGAGAAAACTGCGAGAGAAAAGGGAAAAGAGCGTTTACTGCTGATGAAGACATGTGCGATACAGTCAAAAGCTACAAGACTAAAATCTGAGACGTTGAGACTAGAATTTATTTTGCCAAGTTTGTTTACCAAGGTCAAGAATGAGCATCCATAGAAACCGAATTAAAGAAAAAACTCTCGAGAGGAGAACTAAAATAAAGCGCTCTCGGTAGCTCTATATCAATTATAAAGCATTGTACTTTGAATTGAGTGTTGTTTTTTATTTTGACTTCATACTAGGCTCTTCTCAATCTTTCTGTGGATCCATTTGTTGGAGTTGCTGATAGCGCGAAAAAGATTGTAAACAGTATAACCTTAAAGGTAAGAAACAATTGGAATTTGTGAAATTCAGTGATGGGTCATTAAAATTATTGCTGTCAGTTGTGTGAACAGTGTTGCGCTTTTTGCATAACCTCAACTGGGCAATGCCGAAATCTACCAGTCATAGGTGAATATTCACTAGTTTACAGCGAGAGTACTTGCTGCAAGTATATCTAACGTTTTCAGAATTTGCACTGTAAAGAAATCTTTCCGCCCTTTTTTTTGGTTTATGTCTAATAAATCTTATGAGGGCAATGTTTTTTAGCTTGCTGAATTTCACCTGCAGTAATTTTTTTCTGTATGCTTGAAAAGTGCCGAAAATATGTAGAAAAGGCTGATGTGAGAATGTTTAATTGCAAAGCTGTCGTTTCTGTGTACGAGCTCACTACTATATTTTTATTTTTTTATTGTCTTTTTTTGAAGTATTTTAGTAATTTTTGACGAAAATATTCTGTTTTCCGGCAGGCCACCATTGCTGCCTGTCCTCAGAGGATTGCGGCGGCAGCAGCGGGATCCAGCCTTTCTACATCAGCTCCGTCTTCACCTGGTAGATTTTCATATTTATTAGGATCAGAGTGAGTCAATTTTCTTTCTGTAATCAGTAGTCTAGATAGGAGAGACAAATATTCGGTTTTATCGTCGAAAAAGTCACTTGATTATGACAGAAAGAATGAAAGCGCTTCGGAATATCAACTTGGAAGAGGCTAGCAACCAAATCGTCCTTTAGCTTTTTAATCTTTTTACCATGGTAAACTGACTTAATAACTCAGTTGATGAAACCAGTTTTGGTGATTAACTTTTTCCTTTATTTAAGTACGAAACTGGGAGTGGCTTTTGACAGGATGAAGCATGTTCTATTTTAGCACTGTTTATAGTCATTAGTACTTTGTGAGCTGATTTTGTTTTGATGTCGTGTCATCTGCAGATGTGACTGTAATTGGTTTTGCATTACAGTTCCATGTAAGCATCTTTGTTTTGTGATTTTAGCCATGCTGTATCGCCTCCACGCCCCAGCAGTTCAAACGAAACGCCTCGCGCGATGAAAATGGATCCGACGCAGCCCAGAAGTTCCATTTCAGGTCCTCTTGGTCCAGGAGGATTTCCACATTCTTATGAATTCCACACAAAACGGAAAATGTTTGATAAAGGGCCTGAGGTTTGTTTAGCAATCTTTTCGTTGAGTGTAAAATGGTAACCGAATCTAAAGTAACTACTCTGACAGGTTGTACTGGAAGCAAATATTTGTGGCTAAGCTCTTGATAAAGCGTGGGTAAACGACTGTGACCACGGCAAGATTGCTTGTTTTGCTTCATGTTGTCCAAGGAAGTGGCGCCAATCGTTTGTTTTTTAGCCAGTCGTAGATCAAAGCAACGTGAAACCAAAGCAATTGACATCATTTAGTAAATTCGACTCACTATGTACTCAGAAAAACGTAAGCCTTCAAGGCTTCCGTCTCCATTTAAACCATGTAAAAGATCAAGTAAATGATATTTCCTTGTCCAAAGTGGATGAGTCCATAAAAACGTTTCATAGAGTAACCTAGTGGGCGCATGTGAGCACATAAGGCTTGCGAGCGTTTGTAAATTCAAGTGGAGTCCTGTAGACGTGGTCTCAATTGATATAGAAACCTCTATAAATTATTCTAAGACGAGAACGTCTAAGAGGACGAGATATTCTCAATGCTAAGTAGTGCGCGCGCATGAACAGCCAGCGTCATTCATGATAGCCGTCGTCACTCTACTACGATTTTTAGCGAGAATGTCGTAGGGGCGGAAAAAGTTATCAAATGTTAGAAGGTTTATCATTTTGCGATCAGGAAAGGGCTTAATATCTTCCCTCAATGAAAATAACCTTGTTAACCTTTCTGGTGAAAAAAAAAAGGAAAATTTTTGAGCGTACGAAAAAAACGTCTCACACATCATGGTATTGTAGCCATGCAAGCCAACCGCCCGCAGCCTTTTAGTCCAAATTCATAAAAATGTACACATAACATACCCTTAGAAAGGTGGGAAACTAAGAAAATTACGAAGTTGCACATTACACTTAAACAGCCTGCAAAACTGAAGACTTAGCGGGGGTGGGTGGGAAAGTCAGTAATGGCTGATGCAACATAAGCAACTACCCGCCTTCTGGTCACATGACCTATACCCAGGCCCCCAGCGGTGTGTGAGAAAAGCATGTTTCACTCAGCCAGTGGAAAATTTTTTTTTTTTTTTTTTTTTAATTTATATATTTTAATTTATATAATGGAAAATGGAAAATTACCCTAAAAGTCAAATCTCGTCCTTGAATCCTAAAGGTCTCTAACAGCAAAGAAGCAATGAACAGTGACTTTTATTCCAGTAGAATCAAGATGGTTAATATATATATATATTTTTTTGGACCAGTTGGGATTTCACATGTAAAGCATTAGAGCTTATACTATAAGTTTGTGAAGGGTATGGCGAAAGTTAATTTAGTCTTCATCTTTTCATCTTTAGCATACTAAACACCCGAGCAGTGCTAGTGAAGATAACGCGGATCAAGATTCTGATGAAGATGCCAGCTCTGCTAAGCCTCCAATGATCAGTACAAATTTTGCTGACTGGTGTGCAAGCTATTTTGCTCAATCCGTTATGAAGGTAAATTCTTCCACAATTACAGACTGAAAAACAAATTGGCTGTGTTGTTGCTGTTGTCTAAGTTTGGGAATCAATAAACATTTCACGTTTCATTCTGTTACTTTTAGACTGCAAAACAGCCCGTATTTTGATAAGGTTAAGAAAGCGCGCGCGAGTGGTCAAACAAAATGTGGTCAAAATAAAGAGGAGACTCGCGCGCAATGCGCGACAATCCCGCGCCGGCGCCCCGCGCTGTTGCAAAACCAATTGTAAGAAAGACTGTTTTGCAGTCTGTACTAATTTCTTTTCTTTTTTCCAAGTCGTCATGTTCCTAACAGGAGCGTTTCTCAACCTTTCGATAAACAAACCACATATTTATAAAGGAAATGTTTTCTTTTTGTTTAGTTCATTACCCAGCCCACACAGCAGCACAGTTTCTCGTTTACTCGTGCAACTGTTACCAAGCGCGGGACAAAATCTTGAACTAATATCAAACACTGGAAAACGCGAATCATCCCAGCGAGTGATTTCCCTTCCATAATATTTGCTTGGTTAAAAAAACAACAAGGACACCCTACAACGTGTTTTTCAAGTTTGCTTGTTGTTAATTTTAGAGATAGACTTGTATGCTGGGACGTACTTAATAAAATTGAGGAGCTGTGTTTTGATTGCAGCCCCCAGAGGAACACGATCCTCAAAGTCAGCTGCATCTCGAAAGAGAATGGAGATTTGAAAGGAACTCAAAAGTTCGACGGGAAGCAGCCAAACAACAGGCTAGAACAGGTAAAGTTCTTTTCTCTCGCGCTCTTGCCAACCAGCTTGGTAACAAAATTAACTGTTTCCTGAGGGATCACTCATTAAGTGTTAAATGTTTCACTCGACATGAAGAGAGTCAGTGCGTGATGGAATCATCCTGGTAGCCACTCGGAGGTCGATGTTGACACGTGCACTGATGTATGCAAACATTTGTTTCATGGCTCTTATTAAGAACCGAGTTAAGTTATACAGTGAGTAAAAAAAGAGAGAGAAAGAGCGGTAATTAAAGAATAATTCAAGGATGAAAAAAATTTTCTCTTTTTCAAACAGAAACGGATGCCAGTGGACGCGCGAAAACAATTCGAAAACGATACGTTTGTTAACGAAAAAAACTTTGGTTTTCAAAATTAAAGCGAATGCTTGTTTAGGGGTTGAAATGCTGAAATTGCTGTGAAATACATCAGTAACAATACGTCATGTTCAAATCATTAAGCTGTTTCGTCTTTGTTGGATTCTGTAGTGCAGTTTTTAACTTTACAAGAAAATTAATCCTTTGAATTTGTATATTGCTTTTTTAAGGTCACCTTTACCTATTAATCTTCTGTTTTCTTCAACTACAGGCAAAATAGATGACCAGATTTTTATCAACAAAAACACTAGTGCCCCAGGCGTATTAAGATTTCACCCCTATGAACCCTACCTCGCTGTTGCTGACAGGGGTGGTGTGAGGTATGCTTTCTTTTGTGCCTGTCAGGGGTGGTGTTAGGGTGTTATTTTTTAGTCTTTAGAATACCGTATAACTGTCGTTCGCCGAGGACATGTTGGAGAAACATGAAGATGACTGTTGTCATAGCTGATTCTTATTCTGCCTAAGCAATTGTTCGTCTACTGTTCTAAGTGGCTAGTTTTACTGTATTACAATAGAAACAAACCTTAGAATCAAACCTTACTTTCACACACATATCAGTACACGCATATTTAGTACTATGTGTTCCAGCGTCAAATTTACAATTTTGTACCTGCCTGCAGGTAGCCATCGCTAATGCAATTCTCACTGAATTCTTTTCGTTGGTTTTTTGACAGTGTATGGAACTGGGACCAAGGCGTGAGGATAAATTACATCAACAACAACAACCCGAAGATTTCTCGCATCACTAGCATGGACTTCCTCAATGCTCATGATTTGACTCTTCTCTTAACAGGAACAGGTAAAGTGTACCCCTAACCCCTCCGTGGATAGATAAACCCTGCGGCTTAAGCTTTGTAAGCAAAATTGCACCACGCGCTATCCACTCCATCATTTAACAATATTCAGTTTGTTACAACCCAGTTTTGAAATTGTTCAAATTGAAGGCGCCTTAGTGATGTCAATTTTGTTAAAAGTACATTAGTCGTCTTGAAACTTTTCAACAGGTTTGAGTTACTTTTGTGTTGCAATCGATCTTTGTACCATTGCCGAGCGCTAAATATTAGTTGAAAATTCGTTTATCCAACGTGAACTTGGAAGAAACGAAGTTTTATTGAAAAATTGTTGTTATAGCTCTGAGTGTTATTTTTCAGACGATGGTTCTGTGCGTGTGTGGCGGAATATTGAAGGAGACAACTATAGTGATAAAAGCTTGGAGATGGTTACAGCGTGGCACGCCCTTTCAGGAATGCTTCCCTCCACACGGGGTATGACTACCGTGAGGCGAATGAATTTTGTTGCTAACAAGATTTTCACTTCAAGATTTCAAACTCGCCCTGCAGATATTCTCATGAACACAAAGCTCTACGATTAAACTTTTAACTGCTTTTAAATAACCAGCACGACTTCACGGTGTAGTTTCCAATGTGAAGAAAAAACACAGTGCATTCTAATGTTTTTACTCTCATACGGTATTCACTCTGTGTGGTTATCTTTAGCCTGAAAAACAGCCGACATGAGACGCCTTCACTGGTTTCTCCGCGAAATGGCGTCTGGGAAACAAGCGTAGAAGTGACGTGTCACTACCCAGGTCTGGCTAGTGCTTCTGATTGGTCGTGACGCGTTGAAAACTTGCTTTAATCAATCAGAAGAACTACCTAATCTGGTTATTGACCCGTCATCAGAAAAATTTCTTCGCTCGTTTCTCAGAAGTCATTTCGCAGGGAAATCATGCAGTGTCGGTGTCGCGAAATGTCTGCTTTTTTCTCAGGTTACGTTATCTGGTACAGGAGTTCGATCTTTGTCCTTTATTCTGTTAGACAGTATCGGCTCTCCTTAAAATAAGATTTGTGAAGTTGAAAGAGTAAAGCAGTTGTTTAGTTGCACTATGGCATCTATTTTGAGCTATTTCTGTTTTTTCTTGTCCGCGCAGGGAGTGGTTCTGGTTTGGTGGTGGGCTGGGAACAGCAGACAGGCATCTTATTGGCTTCTGGTGACGTCAGATTCATTCGAGTGTGGGACACACAGCGAGAGATGAGAATGCAGGTGGGACCTGGGAACTAAAATAATACCGTCTGTAATGTCATGAAGCAATGAATCCAAAATAGTTATGCAACTCTTTTGAGCAGTATATCACATAATACGCCACAGGAAAGCGTTATACTTATTTTAATACCATGTCATGGAAGATCCATGTAGCTGACGACGGCCGGGAAGGTTAGCTGTAATACTGTCGAATATGCAGAGACTTTCCTGTATTCTGATTAGCTTAGTTTTCTATAGCTTGCTATAAACCCCGAAATGCGTGTAAATCATGCACCATTCTTCTGATGCCAGGTCATATTAAAACTTATCCTCATAAATTAAATTTCAGCAAAACACGCTCAACTCTGTCAAATATGACAAAAAATATGATAAATGATCCAGAGTTACTAGTAACATTGCTAAATAGAAGTAATTCACTGAATAGTTAATTCTGTAGTTTTGCTTGAGATTAGATAACTGGCGACAAGGCAAACCGAGTAAATTGACGCCATTTTTTAAATTTAATTATTACTCTTTTTTATTAAAATTATTTCTGATTGGTTGATAAAACTAGGGCGAGTCGCTTATTATCTCTCATTCGGTGATTAAATGTTAATTATCCTGCATTTGATTGCAGGATATTCCGACTGGTGCTGATAGCTGTGTTACCAGTTTAGCATGTGACTCGGTGGGCAGATCATTACTAATAGCAGGCTGTGGGGATGGCTCCGTCAGACTTTTTGATAGAAGATTGCCACCCAGTGATAGGTAAGTCCTGTATTGTAAGATCTCAGTTGGGAAATTACTGACTTTCTTTTCCAAATCGCCTTTCAAGAAGTTGTCTTAAGGCTCGGTTCGGAAGCCGAACTTTTCATGAGCCGAACCTAATACATTGAATTAATTGCATGAAAAGTTCGGCGTCTGAATCAGTTAGGAACGCCTGTTTCAATTTGGAACAGCTTAGCCGTTCTTTTCGCCTAGCCTAGCCGGGAATTTCGCCTTTAGAGCGACTTTGGAACGGCTTTGATTCAGACGCCGAACTTTTCATGTACCGAACATAATGCATAAATTATTATAACGTATTTTGTAATTAGTTTGACCGAAATGAGCATTTTTCTTCTTTTGAGTTTAGTTCGGCTGGAATTAAGATCGGCGTGTGAATCAATTCAGCCGGTCTAAATAATTTGGGTCGGCCTTAATTCGAATAAGGTTCGGCTCATGAAAAGTTCGGCGTCTGAACCGGGCCTAAGTAATTCTCTGTTAGGCAGCCATCTTGTCTCACGGGACAGCCGTAATTGGTTCAGAGGGGTCCCTTTGGGGAGAATACAGTATAGGATTCTATTCGCGTGAGTCTTGATGCTAAGGAACTGCTTTCATCCGAGATGAATTAAAAATTAACCAGATTAGTTTGCAGTTACCAGTTTTGTGACCAAGCAAAATACCACGGCACTCTTTCACTGTAATGCTGTTCATACCATTCTTTTGGCTGCTAAGGCTCTCATGCTTCGATTAACTACAAAGCGGTCCTATGATTCCTTTCAAACCGCATAACTTCTTGTAAGCTAACGGACTGTGTCGTAATTAGAAGAAAAAAACAAAGGTAATAGGGAGATTAAGATTCACGTTTACGCCAAACGGCAAACGTGAATTTGTACTACGCGACCAAGTTTTCCCTTTAATTGTCGTTTACTGTTTGTTAGTTCTTCACAAAAATAAGTAGTTTAACGCCATGTTTATCCATAAGAGTTGTTCTGGACAGTTTTTATCTGCTTATTTTTTATTTTGAGAAATTCTCAACTTGAATCTGACGTTTGCCGTTTGCAGTAAACGTGCATCTTAATCTCTCTTTGGTTTCGTGCGAATTGCCTTGCGGAGATCAATACATTAAGCTACCTATACTGGGGTAGGGGTAAGTTTTGCCGGAGTGGTCTAACATGGGATACCTTTTATGTTTCAGCCGAGTGATGGCGCTCAGAGAGCATGCTGGGTGGGTGACCAGCGTCTTTCTTCAGAGGGGTGGAGACTGCAACATTATCAGTGGAAGGTATCATGTGACCAGCCAGTACTGTGTGCATTTAGGACGTGATTTCTTAAAACACTTTTAGTTACTTCACCAAGTCTATTTTTACTTGTTTTTACGTATCTTGTTTTGAAATATCCAACCGACGGTTTTTTAGGCTTATTTCGATGGAACTGTCATAAACGTTGGTGCTTTTTTAGAATATAAAGCAATTTTGACTAAAGCAATAGTGACTAGCATCAAATTTCACCCAACAATATCACTGCAAAGTCAAATGTGCGGCTGAAGAGAATGAATAGAATGATCAGCACTGATAAAATGTCTCGATATTGGAGCAAATTCTCTCAAACAGTTCAATAAGAAACATATGGAGAACAGTGAAGAGAATATGCATGTTGATATTGGGGCTAACTTTTTTTTAATAATTGAATATATATTTTTTGTCTTTCAGTGTTGCTGGTGATGTTAAATTCTGGGATCCACGCTTCACAGAATCTGTGCGGACTTTGGAAACTATTGGAAACTCTGCAGCATTTGAGGTTCATCATCAAGCCAAGGTGTTTGCCACGTAAGTAAAAAAGTGTTTTCAGGAATCATTTCGCGAAGAAAATAAGTAGACAAGTCTATTCGAACCTGTATTATTTAAGAAGATCTCTTTTTAGCGTTCACCCTCTATTAAGCGGTCACTTACCAGCAAATTCCCAGGTCGGGGAATCATTTCCCTTAATTTCTGCAAGATTGACCTGTATTAAGCGGTCACCTCTATTAAGCAGTCGCTGTCTTCTTTTCCGAGGTCACAACGAGTTATTTTTCATTGTCCTCGCCTCTATTTAACGGTCACTTTGACAAGAGGTGTACCATACTAGTGCAACAGATACGGTCTGCATGGCGTTTAGTGGAAGAGAAGAGGTAAAGACACTCTTTCACCATCTTCATTTTCTTGAAAACTCTCAGATTTGTCAAACCTGTATTTGACGGTCAACTTGTATTAAGCAGTCACTAAGCCATTCCGAACGTGTGACCGCCTAATACAGCTGTATTGTCAACACGAAACTAAAGCTATTTCTTCAACCAGTCATATAATATGATGACAATTCAATAACGCAATCAAGAATTCGGAGAAATTAACTGTAAAAGGGTGCAATTACGCTTGGATTAACTTCTGATTAGCTGACAAAGTAGAGTAAGTTTTTAAAACTTATCGCGAGGCCTAACAATGCAGTCCGCAAACTCCCTTCAGACAGACCCCACCAATGAATTTGAATATTTTGTTTTCCTCAGTGGTTCTGCAAGCCAGATGATTAAAGTTTATAGCTTGAATGGAACAAATCTTAGTACTATAAGATATCACGACGGTTTTATGGGTCAGCGGATAGGACCTATTAGCTGCCTGGCGTTCCACCCTCACCGGGTAAGGATTAATTAGTCGTGATTAGCCTGCGTAACATGGCGGCTTTGTCGGGAGCACGACTGAGCGGCGAAGCCGCGAGAAAAACAATCTCCTCACGTTTTCTCTGCCCTCGCCCGCTTTTATTACAGTATATAGCGCGCCCAACCAAAACCGCAATGCTACACAGGCTAAGGGCCTGTTTACATGGAGTGGGGGACCCCGGTCTAGTGGGGTTGGTTTCCTTTGTTTTCACGCTCTGGGGAACTCAAAACAAAAGAAACCTACCCCACTAGACCGGGGTCCCCCACTCCATGTAAACAGGCCCTAAGTTGTGATAACAAATTCATGTTGGGTGGCGCGGGTTTCGCAGATGTTGCTTAATGAAAAAACAAAATGAATTTATTAAATTCATTATTTCACGAGAGATTTTTGCAAAACACTGATATTGTATAATCTGTAATGTATAAATAGTATTAATTTTAGACCGGCAGTTCAATAGCTGAAACAGTCTTTTGTAGTTATATAGGAGCTTCAATAAGCGCTTGCTTGAATCTCTCAGTCGCTGCCATTGTCTCCCGATTTTGTTACGGAAGGATTGATAGCGTTGGCCATTGTTCTTTAATTTTTCTTGTTTGTTAATTTAATATTTTTAAATGTCTTTTTTAGGTTCATCTTGCTGCTGGCAGCACGGACTCATTTATCTCGATCTACTCGACTGAGAAAAAGCGGTAGAATTGAATTTATTATACATCATTCATTTACAGTGTACATAATGGCATATAGGATGAAAACAACTTCATCGAACATCTGGCTCCCTAGTATTTCAGGTAACCATAGAAAACTGAAGAGAAATAATAAATTTGTTAGAATTTTCATAGTTTTGAATTACACCGAAATATCAACCTTTATTTCTCTTCAGGTTTCTTGTTTCTCAAATATAAAGGATGGAGATGTTCTTCGGAGTTTTTTTCAGCCTATAAAAACAACAGAATTTTTCTATTTTATCTGAAATTGTAAATGCTCTCTAATGAGGCGACAGAACTCTCGAAAGGAAAACGGTGCGCTACATGAAATCATCAAGGTGAAAATTAGTGAAGCCTGACTTACAGATTTTTTATTTAGCCCAAAGTGATTTTGGGCCCTAAAGTTAAACAGCGAAGGTCGAGTTTTCGCTGGTTGTCGTAGCTAAGCATTGAACAGTTGTATTTGTTTTTGTCAGCTAGTGGGTTTACTAGGTGCAGCAAGAATTATCATTTTGCAGAGGATTACTACCGCCAAATACTTATTTTAGGGAATTTACGCAACTACGACGGCAACGACTACGAAAACGTCACTTAAAAAGTGAATTTGCTCTGCCTCAAACTTTATTACGCTTATTCCATCTCGTTTAATTCGTCAAATGTTGGCAATTTTTTTTGAGTTGAATCTAAAGGACTGCATCAAAGTTCAGGAAAAGAAAAAGAAAGTTGTTGTCTTTTGTTTCCCGTCTTTGACAAAACGTGAAATTAGGCAGTTTCACGTTGTAGTCGTGCCACGGCGACAGAGAAATGTACAAAAGCGTGATGTACGTGCAAAGTTGTTGTTTTGCTTGTCTAAACCTATTGCTTTTTTTGCCGTTCTCGTTGCCGTCGCCGTCGTCGTTGCGTAAACTCCCTAGAATCATCTGAGTGTAAAGCCTCTAGTAAGCGGCAGACCATACACAACTTCGGCTAGATTTCGGAATAACTTTCGGGCCTGAAATGTCTTCGGAGCTTCATGAAACCCATATCGGGCTCACAGTGGTCTTCCCGGGCGTTTGTGATCTTTTTGAAAGTGTAAATCAAGAACTTAAGATCATTGTACAATCGCCTTGTTACCTGATGAGAGAATAATTTGTACAGGCTGAAACCCAAACCATACTTGGTTGTCAGCGAAGTTTGGTACGTTCTTGTAACAGTAATTCTTGAAATCGGTCATAGATCCAATGGCTCGCTTGCAATTTGAATGTTCAACATTGTAAAACACTGAAAAAAATGATTTCTAAACTCCCTTTTAAATTCTTATTACTTGTAATCCAGATGATCTCTTGAAGTAATAACACGATGTAAGCCATATCATACTCTAAAATTTAAGATTTCGTCCTATTTTTATACGGCAAGTGGTCTTGCATAAAAGTGCCATATTTTGTGAATCGTTATTTCGTCGATCTAGCGGCATTTAAAGGAGTTCTTTTCACTTTTTATACCGCAGTGTCTCTTTAAGGGATATTCGTTATTTCGTGGCAAATCTGTGCAAAGTTTTATAAGACAGCGTTTGACTTTGAAAACAAGTTTTTAATACGTTTAAGCGTGTCTGAATTTTTGAGAAAAAATAATTTTTGTGAATAAATAATATATGCCAAAAGGTTCGTGTCCTAGTGTATTTAATTTCAAAAAGTAGTTTAAAATGTGTAAACGTGTTCAAATATAACAGAAATTCTGTAGTTTTGTAAAGATAATTTCTTGGGAAGGAATAACGATTAAAAAATTCGTATTTTCACTATCATTGTTGGACTTAGACTGCTAATTCATTATAACCAGCAAATCGGCTTACATTATCCAAGTGGTTAATCAGCCCTGATAAAAGAAAAACTAAAGGAAAGATCAACCGAACGCTTGGCCGAAGTTAAAAACAAATTGACAAGAAACGACAACTCTCCGTCCGTCTGTAGTAGTAGTTACAGTTTTTCGTGTCTCGGTATTCTTAGCCTTATGCATGTGACGTGGGCAAGAGGGGGGATGGTTGAGGGCTTAGGGTGGGGAAGCAAGCAGTGTTCCTTGAGTGTAGCCGCCATCTTTGACCTCGTCGACAGAAAAACATATCGGGGAAAGAATATAATGCTATCATTATTATTATCATTGTTATTATCATTATTATCTTTATTATTGTTATCTCGGAATTCGACGCAGTGGTTATAGGTAATCAAGCAATCACTAACGCTTGCGGTAGCCCTAACTTCAGACGCTTGTCCGCATGTCTGCAGTCACGAAGCTCTCTGTAACTATTTTCGGTGGCCTTTGAAAATACTTTTGTGATTGTTTTTAGAGCAAGGGAAATTGTTTGGATCATTCGATTACCGTATTTACTCGAATAAGCGCCGCGGCGTTTATTTGAAAGTTAGAGGCGACAAAGAATTGTCATTACTACGGTATTATTTTCCCTATTTAACAGAATTAACATCTTTTGAGTTTGATTATAGCAAGGCCGCTCCGAGTGTCAGATTTTTTCTCTCACCGGGGGCGGTGCTTATTCGGGTAAACACTATATTGTTTCTTATTATCGTCCTGGGAGCTTCGTGGCATTTGACTTTGACTTTGAGTTTAATTGGCTTGGTGGTGTAAGCATGCAGAAGGGCTCTTCCGCTTAATCAACTTCTGTGACGTAAGCCTTTAACTGAATGCTTTCTTTATTAACACTTTTCGACGAACAAGAAGGGTGCTTTTTTATTAACAATATTTTCTCCTGATACTGAAATGACAGTTTTTCCATCCTCCTGAGAAAACTCAGGAAAATAAAATTATCGTCGTATTACACCTGATTAAATTTAATTGTTTTTTTCGTACAAGGAATTGACATAGTGTGGTACTTTTGTAAGGTCTAAGCTGATTCGGCCAATCATGACCAATATGTTTTTCCAGGAGCCCATGGTTTTTCACGCATGCGAGAGTTGAGTTGAACAAGCCGCTTGTTAGAAATTTGAAATTTGCTTCAAGAGCCGCTTGTACCAGTGATTTGTTCAACTTGGGCCCAAATTTGTAAGGTTCGAGAAATCGAGGGCACACTTTATTGTTTCTTGTGGTCGGTAAATTGCTGGAAAAAGCTTGATATCGAGGCTCTTGTGGGTGATTATATCCCTTGTATTAGCCTCAATTGCATGCTAGTTCCAGTCCACTGGCGTGAATTCGGACATGGTCTATTGGCATGAAACTTTTGAAGCTTGAAAAAGTAAGGCTTTCAAAAATTGGGAAAGAGGGGTTAGATAACAGTGTTGACTGCGTCAAATCTAACATAAGAATAAAAAGAAAGTTTGGAAAATCAGTTATCCAGTGTCAGTTAATCTCTCTCTTGTACAACTGTGCCGCTACTCTGCTGCCTTGTATAACTTTTAACATAACCTTTTAGACAATCGTTAATGTTCTACAGACATCAAGTGGACTTTACTAAGCTAGTAGTACAGGTGACTAGGTGCATTACATAAACAGCACTGAGTGAGATGTAGACTGTTGAAGCTGCGCCTGGCTCCAGCTCAGGCACCGTTCAAGTCACTCTGGACGCAGTCTAACACGAAAGCGAGGTCAAAGGGCCACATCGCAATTAGATTGTATAAATTGGAAGAAGAGCACCCTACAACTAAGACAAAAAATAGTTCTCACAAATGCTGTGCTGCTGCGCTTTATAATAATCGTTCCGATAACAGGAAAGCCTTGACTTTTCATGTATTTTCAGAGGATCTTGCCGAAGCTCCAGGAATATCTTTTGGGGTTAATGTTTAATCTCTGAATCACAAATTATTCTTGTTTTCGCCGCCCTATTTACTTTTTTAGAAGTTTGCGGGAAATCTGACAGCCCTAAGGCCTCGCTTTCATGCTTACGTCGTAAGTGTGTATTACCTCCTGACTCAACGAGGCGCAGCAGGCTTCGGTGTGGGTTTTTAAATTGAACAAAATGTCCTTAAGCCCCGCGCCTTCGTTGGATGTTCTAAAAAATTCCTTGGACCTCTTGTTCAACAAGGCACGAGGAATAAGCGCGTATGTGTTCGCTAAATTTTTTGTATTAAATGCGAATTGGGTGCACACATGATTGACAATGTGCGCTGCGTTTTCCGAGGAAGTGTGTGAAATTTATTTTCACCATTTTACAATATTGTACTTACTCAAACGAACGCCGCGGTGCTTTTTAAAATTTTTCACCTACTCTGTGCGGTACTACCTATTTGCGAATAACAGAACTATACGTAATCTTTCTTCGTTCTCTGTCGTGTTCAATAACAACAATAGTGAACTTACGCAAAAGGAGGGGAGCGGAAAGAAGACGGCAAACCTTGTGTGACAAGCGTGACAATAATTTTGTTTGAAACAACTTTTCGCCAAAATTCACTTTCCTTTAAACAGATCTTTTTGTAAAAGACCAGAAAACATTGATGTTAAGTGAAGATCACGACAAAACACGTAAGAAATAGCCTTGTCACGTTTGTCACACACGAGCGTTCTGCCGTCCTCTTCTTCCTGCCGTCCTGTTGCGTAAACTCACTATTAGTGAACTTACGCAAAAGGACGGGAGCGGAAAGACGACGGTAAACCTTGTGTGACAAGCGTGACAATAATTTTGTTTCAAAAAACCTTCCGCCAAACTTCACATTCCTTTAAACAGATCTTTTAGTAGAAGAGCAAAAAACATCATGTAAAGTGAATTCCCCACAAAACACCGAATTAATAGCCCCGTCACGTTTGTAACACTCGAGCGTTTTGCCGTCCTTTTGCGTAAACTCACTTATAATAGCATTGGTAGAACGTAATAAAAGTTAATGTTAAAAGGTTGACGCCTTGTTAGATCAAAACAAATCGTAATAACTGCTCTAATCTGCATTAATAATGCCAAATAACAATAAAAGACAATACTCGGCACGATATTGGTAGAGGTTGTTGCACTCATTCGAGTGGTTAAAAAACAGGGGAATTTTAGTAGATACGACTGAGGAATACTTCAGGACTCTCAGAGCGTTAAAATTTTTAAGTGCCTGTAGAACAAGCTTACTAGCTATTCTACTTCTTTTGTTACGAAGTATGGCATGATTTGAGCGTAGTACGTGTTGGTTAGGTGTCCTCTTGGTTTGGTCACGTGCAATATGTATCAGTTCAACCCCGTCACTATATACTTGACCCCGGCAGTTATGGTGAGATTCCTTGTTGCTCAAACTTTTAAGTCTGTGCATGAAATCTTTGGTGTTGCCATTCAAATAAGACCTCTTTGGAAGAACTTTTGCGGCGCAAGATATATTTATCTTTTCGGATTTTCATTACTAAAAGTTTGAATCAGTGGATGTTTGATCTTTGGCTGTTATAAAAAGTGAAAGGGTTAAAAAAGAGAAAATGATTGCGTTATCAAGTGTAAAACGCGAGGCGCAGCTTCAGTGTACTTTAACCCTGGCTCCAGAGGTCCGTTCTTAAAACACTTGGGATGAAATATAAGGTGCTCACTGTTTGATAACGCTTCAGAGACGAACTATCTGGGATTAGGAAAGAAAAAACTCTCTGGCAGCTAGGGTATTGTGCTTTAGATTTGGTAAAGCAGGAACTGTGATTTAAATCAACCTCGTCGAAAACTTTTTATGCAAATCAATTCATTTATCGCACTAAAATTTGGATCTAGGAATTTTTGTCCAAGAAGAATGGGCAAAGTTTGGTCAAGTCTATGTCGGATATGAAGACACTCAACATATACCATAATTTCGTTTTCAACTTCTATAAACGAGTTTGAGAAAGGGATGGAATGAATTTCCTTTACTCAATCTTAGCGCATGCAGGGCTTAATTTAATGCACCTTTTAGAAGTGTAATTTACAAGTGGCACCATTGTTTTACAGTCTGAAAACAATAGCTACACTTGTAAATTACACTTAAAAGTTTTAATTCACCCTTCAGGTCTTTTGGATGAACACGCGTCTCCTAAGACACTGGATGTTCATATGACATGGAGAATAAACTGACTGGGCATGTTGTCGTGAACCTTGACCTTAACTTTATAAACTTGTAAATAAAAAGTATAAACACTTAAATAAGGTTAAATAAAACTAATTTTTCAGCTGAAAGAACACCTTTACCACCAAAAGATGTCTTCGAACTCGGTCAGCGTCCTAATCTGCAAGTTAGAAAAACATAAACCTGATAAATCCTGACTAAGCAAATTAAACGTAGCTTCGTAAATATTAAATACCTTAAAAGTGAAAGAATTTTTCATGAAACAGATAACAATATTTAAGAACAAAACAAAAAGGAGTTTGATATGAAATTTTAACCTATGATTTACTTCCTGGAACAACGGAGGCCACGACTGGCAACCACACTGATTCAAACCTCTTAAAGGAAAACGATAAACAAACATAACGGGTTATGAACGTCATTTCTTCGTGCCATTCACTGTATTTGTTATTTGCGGACTTCAACGGGATTCGAGCCTGTGAGCTCGGCGTTATTATCGGATGCTCTACCAACTGAGCCACAGAGTTCTGATGTTTCGAACCGGTCAAATGTGCGCGCATTTACATTCATGTGCATCATCAAGAGATCATAATAGTCCTATTATGATATTTTGGTATCATTCAATTCATGTCATATTGTTATGTTTCATACTTGCAAATCGTTCACATTCATTCGTTTATTTTTCTCATGCATTCACCATTTTAAAAAAGTTTGTTGTTATGTTTTGCAGGCATGGGCCTCCTCACACAGTCAGTCGAAAAATTTATTACGAAATTAGCCGGATATAAAGACGTTACAATTCCATCTGTAAACTCATCTTTTTAGACCTTTGTACCAAAGAAAGCCATTTTTGCTTCATCTAAATCAGCGTCTTGTACGTGAAAATGTTTTAAGATTTAGTACACGTATGACACAAGCTTATCCGTAAGTGAAAACGTATAGTGACATAAACTGGAGAGTTCCTTTTTAACTTTGATCGTTCTTAAATAACTTTGGACCAGTTTCACGAGGAAATTCACGAAGCAAGCATGAGGTCAACACTGGAAAAAAGAAATGTTATTTTCTTTCCTACAGGCTCCTTTGTGCTCTTCCTCTGCTTGGATCGCACCATCTTAAACATAGTTCTTTTTTTTCTTTTTCTTGTTTTTGTCACTTAACGTGGGGTCGTAGGTCGTTAGGCAAGACAAGTTTTTATATCCCACTATCCGTTAATGTCTTTGGTGCTAGCAACACTCAGGGTATAGTATGCTAGACTTTCACAAATACAATCTACTTAATCGATTAACACCAGCATTGTAAATCAAGGTTCAAATTCTCTTGAAAATGTTTATACATGTAATAAAAAGGTTCCACAGTTTTTTAAATCCTAAACACTAGGTTTTTAAGACCAAAAAAATTATTTGTTCTTCGCAGGCAGCTCAACTTCGATAACAACTTACTGGGTTTTTTAAAATGTGAGAAATCCATTGTCAAATTTACAAAATTAAAAGATACTTATTATCTTTTCCGTTTTTGTTGGGGAGACAATATGAAATATCTAAAAAAAATTGGAGAATTCTCATAAACCAAGCCTGTGTCATGCGTAATGTTCCTTGTGATTTTAAACTTCATTTAATGAAATGCAATTTTCTTAAACTGCGTACAAAACGGAAATTGGCAGTTGAGAAAAGCTTTATCACATACATTGTATATAGCTGTAGTTAGTTAACGAATACGAATCGGTGGAATTATTCATTATTCCTTTTGAATTGAACTGTTTAGTTAGTCTTAGCGTCCATCCTTTTGTCCCATGTTTAGCGTGGAACTTTGTCTTACAAAAAGTTAAAAATGAAGACTTGGGCACGCGAACACATTGTGACTTTCTTTTTCTGAGATAATAGCCAGTGCGAGTTTTTAAAATATCTTATCGAAGTTCAAAGAAGTAATTAATATTAACAGTAGATTCTGATAAATGGAATAAAAAGGTTAAAAAACAAACAAATCCAACAACTAACATTGGTTGATGTCGTATTTGTAACACAGATCCCTAGACTTCACGTGACACAAAACTAGCACGTAAATATCTTAAAACTGACAGAAAATTCGTTTCGTTGATGGTGACTCTTCTGGAATAATCCAGAATGTATTTCTGTTACAGAATAAAGTCAATAGAACTCACGTAAAGCCCATTTTACAGTTGTAGGTGGAAACGAGGCTGGAGCTGACCTTGTTTTGATACAACACTTCCTGTTTTATTATAATGTAAATCACTTTGTTCTCACGCTAAGGCCCTGTTCGTGTCGAGAAAACTTTTCCCAGGAAGAAGGATCACTCGCCTTCCCGAGCTACCCTGGGCGAGCCAACTTTTTATCCATTTCCTTACAAAACTTGGCGAACACTTAACTTGAGAAACGGACAGTTGGCCCGGTAGAAGGGTGACCCGCGAGCCGGGTCATTCTTACTCGATGGTAGGGTCACTCCTAGCCGGATCAACTCTTTCTCCACATAAACACTTCGACTATCCCAGGCGGGTGACTCAGTCAAGGCCAGTATTAAGGACTAAGGGTGGGTGGCACAGTTGGCTAGTGCGCGGCCTTTGGTGCGGGATGTCCCGAGTTCGATCCCCGATGATCGACCTCAAGTTTATTAGTTATTTGTCACGAGTTTAGGACGTAAAATAGGGTTCCTTTACCTTTACCTTTTATCAGTTCTTGGCTCGGGGACAGGGGTCATCTATTTTTTCATATAAACGCCTGCTAAAGGTGACTCGGCTGGGAGGGTGACCCTTTCTCCCGGGACAACGTTTCTCAAACAGGGCGTAAGCCCAAGGCTGTAAATTGCTCTGATGGGAAATTAGTATTGTATGAAAGGTCCTGAAAGGATTTCATTGACTCGCATTTCACAGATCAGTGGTGGATCCCGGGGCGGTGCTGGGAGTCCATACCCGCTTTACTTAAATTTGCATCTATCACACCCATCAGACCAGAAAGATTTTAAGTAATTTTTATAATGACCGTTTCGAAGCTTCGAAGCTGAAATTGTTCCAACTTAAGGATCGCAAATAAGGATCTAGACTCTAGGTAGTTACAGTACGTTTACTAGAAGGTAAAGTGTGGCGGCGAAGAAGGATTTCAAATCATTCCGACAAAGAGCACGAGTTAAAACCTCCCGGGATCCACCCTTGACAAAAATTAGTTACAAAGTGTCGAAGTTTCACTGAACTAAGTTGAAAAAAACATCTGATACATTTTTACGTCTATCCTTAGATAACATTTGTCATTTACATATCAATTAAACGCACATGGAGTTGCGTTATTTATGTCCATTCTGTAGTTGTGCTTCTTGAGGTTGGAGGGGAAACTCTCTGAGGGGCTCTTGCGGGCTCTGAGGTCGGGGGACGGAAAAAAACGACAAGCGCTCTCCCCATTGTTTCGCCCGCCCGCAGATCCCCTCACAGAACGTGCTGCAGGCTAGGAGAGAGGACATATTTGGTTACAGTTGTAACGTATCAAAGCTAGTACCTATCTGTGCTTCTAAAAGATAATTCGAAGAGCCGCAATACTTCAGTTTATTTCTTTTTAATTTGTTGTATTTTACAAGAGGAAATAAACGGACGCTTGGAGACGCGAAAAACCGTGAAATTGTTGCATGAATGAGATATTATTATCGAAAGTGTTTTAAGTGAGCAGCTTGAGTTCCCTACTCAGGAAGTACAAATATACGAAAACTAATTAAAAGCGAACTTTCACCATTTGCATTTTTGAAAGTTGGCAATGCGACAAACAAATAAAGGAGGGAGAAAAGACTTATCTTCATTCTTTATTTTTGAATACAGTTTATTTGTATTTATTGGGAACGAAATTTGCCAGCTTTTGGACCCGTTTGTAGGGCAAAGGTCCACCAAACCATTGATCCGCGGGGTTTGTCCCTTCTCCATCTTTCACCAGCGATCAGGCGGTCCTTCTTCCCTTTTTCTTTTAAAAAAGGACGCCTGCTCGCAGGTTAACAGGAACATTCTCTCCCTGATAAAACAAAACACAAACAAAATGTATCACAATTATCCAGTGTTCCATTCAACCTTGGACCCTTGTTGTGTTGCACCGTGAATTGACGTCGGCTTCCACGTGATAGGTCACGAATACGGTGCGGATTTGCTCAACTGTTAAGCGCGTGCAAAATGCAGTGAGAGCAAGTGTGGAAAACGGTATTCACCTTGCAGCGTTTCAATGGGGCCGGGGTGAGGAAAGTCGCCTGCAAAGTTTGCATTCTGGCCAAGGCATCTCTTCGCCCTGTTCACTAGCTTATTTGGCCTCAGTTGGTGTGATCTGTTTTCATAAATTAAAAAGCTTGTTGTCTCCAAATTAAGAAAGAAAGGCCGGTCGGGAGATCTTCAAAGTGTATTTTGACCACAAAACTCTCTGTTGTCGTTAACATGCATATATTCGGCGGCACACCCCGTCCCAACCTTCCCATCCTCCCCTCCCCGTATTCCGCTATTTCACTTCAGAATGTTCTTTTTGCTGGTTTTTTATTTGTCCTGCTTGATATTGTGAAGTCGTAATTTAAGCAAGGCCCCTTTTGATACCAGCCAATGGCTGATAGTGTTACCCTGGCTAAATACTCAACGATATCATTTAATCAAAATCAATAATAAAACACATCAATAATGGTCAATAAAAATCAATAACAATTAATTGATTGATATTGTAAATCAAAAAAATCAAAGCCGCAGTCTTGAGTGATATTTGATTTTCATTGATTTTTATTGAGGGGTCAATAGAATGGTAAATTCGAGACTTTGAGAGACTGCGGGACCCCTGCGGCTTTAAAAGTCGAGACCGAGACTTCTAAAAAATCCGAGCCTGAGACTCTAAGGGCCGAAGATTTCGAGGTAATGGTACTAATAAAGCTAAATAAAATGTCGGAAAACGCCAGTAAAGGTGAGCGGTTTCACACCAATAATACTCGTCTGCTTCAGTTAATTAGCCTGGCACCAAACCTTGCTCCTACCCGGATCTCGTACCATGTATAAAAAACGCGTTGATACTTATTTAAAACCAGGAAGGCTAATATATAACAACGCCTTTTTGAATGCCAACAAGTCATTTGAGCACGCGCAGCTTCATGTGGCTCTCATCGGAACAACTCTCGAAGACTGATTCGCGTTCGGAGTTAAAGAAAAAAAAAGAAAACTGTTGGCTTTTTCAACAATGGAAGAAGCACCAGTCAGCGAGGATGCGTCGGTTTCAAATGTTTCTGGGAAGAGGCGAAAGCGAAAATGTAAGTTCATTGATTGCATGTTTTACAGCTGGCTCCAGACTGCGAAAAAGTCTGTATTTTTGCGTATTCAAGTACGCGCGAGCAGTCAAACAAAAGTTCTGGAATGAGGCTGAAACCAGAGAGTGAGACTGGGGAGAGACGCTACGGGCGTGTGAGGCTCGCGCGCGTAAGACTCTTACGCCACGCTTTACCGATTTCTTTACTGATTTTGAGAAAAAAAACGACTGTTTTGCAGTCTAAGCCGGCTCTAACTAACTGGATTTCTAGATTTCTGTCTTAGCTTGAAATCAATCTCAACCCCAGAGCTCTTCTGCGCATACCATTGCAACTTGAAAAGGAAGCGGTGATTTTCACATGTTGCCTAAAAAGAGGTAATTATAGCCCCTTTTGCAGTCCTAATGCCTTTCAGAGCGATTTTGATAATACCCTGGGAAAAAATAGCCTGCGAGAGCATCCGGTTTTTTCGGCTCAAGTTTCTAGTTTCACCGGCTCAAGTTTCTAGTCGGGTGAAACTAGAAACTTGAGCCGAAAAAACCGGATGCTCTCGCAGGCTAGCGATTGCGAAAAAAATGCTGTCTTGAAACTCGCCCCAGTCCCCTAGCGCAAAATGATGATTTGAAGCCGAAATTGCCACAAGGAGACAAAAATCTGGATGATAGAAGTTGTATTTTTTTTACTTATGAATGACTCGAATTTCCGTATTTGGAGCCACAGAGAAGTAGGAAATAATGTTTAAACTGTCCATTTCTCTACATTTTTTCAAGATCGGGTAATTTGACGTTACTTAACTGAAAAAATAAAGCCCAGAAAAACAGACCGGCTTAAGGTTTTGGCCCTTTAAGCAGACTCTTCGAAGATGGACAAACATGCTTTTTGGATCAGGCAACGCACTTTGGGTTACTAAGTTGATAATTGATAGTGTTCATGTTTTGACGGAGAAAATCACCGGGGGGGGGGGGGGACTCCCTTACATTTGCTTTATAGGTATTGGTCTGAAATAGAGTCGGGATTTGGAGAGCCGGACGGCTCCCACCACCCCATGCAACTCGGGCACGAATTCCCAAGAATACCTTCCCGGGAAGAAAATCGAAAGTATTTTTTAACTGGGCCCGCCGTAGGCAAAAATATAGACATAAATAACAAAACAGAAAAGGGAAAAGCGACTTGAGGTTCCCGATATTTCGGACTGACAAGCCGTCCTTTTTCAGGGGACTTGATCGGAAACCGTCGTAGGCAACCCAGGTAATAAACCCAATTAAGTTTTCATGGTCTGATCTCCGTTCAAGATATTAAAAAGTGCAACTGAAACACAGCACAAAACGCAATTTATTATCTTCCTGCATTGGCAACAAGCAAAAACCGTAACTAAAATGTATTTTAAATAGATGCGTACGTCCTCGAACCTGTCTTTAATTTTGTTTAGTACATCTATCGAATTATTTCTTTTATTTGCTGAATGTATTTGAAAAATCTTAAAAAAAAGTCACCGATCAACAACATACACAATCATGCCGACTGGGATAGGCAAAATTGTAGGGTCCACGAGAAAAACACAATCGATGAAAATCAATAACGTTTAGACGCATACCTGAGTGATCATCCATATTTATCGATTGGCTAAGTTAATCAATATCAATCAATTTTTTTTATTGATTTTAATTGATAATATTGATTTTGACTGATTGGTGTCGTCGGGCTCAATAAAGTTGACTTGACTTGACTTGACTAATTTATCGTACCGATATCGTGGGTTGCTTAGAACTATCACATGGACTTTCTTACGGCGGCAGTCTGTCTTGCTTGCCTGGAGATTATATCGAGAAATGATGAGGCGATTAATTTTACACGAAACAGGATTTACTCGCTAAAGGTTTTTTACCTCCTACTTTATCGACGTCGGGTATTCTACGGGATATTTACTTCTTATTTGTTTCTGTTAGTACGCGTGTTAGCGACGACCGGAAATACGTCTACGGTCGCAGGCTATACGCGTGTTAGCCTCAGACGCAGGCGTTTTTAGGGGAGCTCGTTTTTCACCCCTCCCCAGTGAAACACGAGCTCCCCTAAAAACGCCTGCGTCTGAGGCTAACGCGTGTATAAATACACGAAAATTCAAGGGTATGGTGGCCCATTATCATCATAGAAAAACTAACTAGAAATGCCTGTTTTATTTAAGAAAATTGAAAACATATTGAAAAAAGATCAAAATAAATAAATAAATATACATAAATATAAAAATACCAAAAAAAAATTATTAAAATAAAAATTGAAAGATTGAAATTAAGGATTAAAAATCAAATGAAATTTGAATTTAAAAAAATAAAGAAACAAAATGAAAATGTAAATAAATTTCAACCAAATGCTCATCACAAGACACATTTGCATTCAATGAAAGTTTACAACACCCAACCATCGCAGTTTTGCTAAAAAAGATTCTTATTTTTTTTTTTCGACCACTCAATAGTGTTCACTTGTTCCAAAGTAATCAACTCTTTCAAGCGATAGAATTCGTGGACCGACACGTTCTAGAAAAGCTCTAAAAATTTAATCTTTCCTAAGCTTTCTTCGCACAACATGCGTGGCTTCCGTCACCCAACGATTTTTACTCCCAGTTCTCACGGTCTCCGTAAGGAACGCCTGCCACAATGACTCCCTTTTGTGTCATAAATACGAAGAAAAACGGGTTGCAGATTATGAGGCGAGGCTAAAAAGCGTGACTAATGATCGTATATTCTAGTAACTCCTCGAGTGTTGAATTTGCAGTCAGTTGTATTAAATATTCGAAAAACTTACACTCCTTCACCTTCGTTTTAATATAGATGATCTCCAGGCGTCTTGCAGGCTCGTAAGTTCCT